>CAUYQV010054905.1:0-13430 GCA_963574575.1 Galagoides demidoff
TGGTCCCAGCTACTTGGGAGGCGGAGGCAGGAGACTCGCTTGAGCCCAGGAGTTGGAGGTTGCTATGAGCTGTGATGCCATGGCACTCTACCCAGGGGGATAGCTTGAGGCTCCGTCTCAAAAAAAAAAAAAAGAAAAAAAAGACTCTCCTTTCCCCCATTGAATTATTTTGGCACCTGTGTTGAAAATTTGTTGGCTTTTAAAGATTTATCTATGAACTCTGAATTATCTTCCATTGATATGTATAGCTATCCTTGCATATATATCACAATGTCTTCTTTTCTAGGTATCTTAGTTTTTGTTACTATTGGGAATGGAGTTAAAATTATCTTGAATCTGAAATATTAACTCAGAAATGTTTTCCTTAGACATATCAACAGATTAATATTTAACCTATTATAGTATTGTCTTGCCTTGAAATAAAAAGAAAACACAACTTCTAGGCCCAAATAAGGTAACTTAAAATTGATTTGCTCTGTTAAATTCTATCTTCTAGGTACTAAGTTGGAAGTATGTCAGAGACTTTGTTGTTACATTAAATATATTGATGAATAGCATGTAATTTTGTGCTTTAAATTTGAACAAGTTATTGTTGTTGATATTGTTAAATACTCATATTCTCTTTGTACAAGTGACATTTCCAAAGCTCTGATTTTTCTTACTCTTTTCAGATCAACCTCTAGAATCCCGTAGACTCTACAACAGGCCAATTCAGATCTTGCCCTACATGGACACCATTTTCAGTGAGGCCTTCTTGCAGGTGCGGAAGCAGTACCCGGGGCAACTTGCTCCAGAGGCTTGTGTCCGTGCAATCCAGGCTGCTGTGCAGGATCCCTATGAGGAGGGCATCAAGAAGGAGCAGGAGTTGTTTATGTACCTTCAGCAATCAGGGCAGGCTAGAGCCCTGCAATATGCTTTCTTTGCTGAAAGGGAGGCATATAAGTGGTCAACTCCCTCCGGAGCATCCTGGAAAACAGCATCGGCAAGGCCCATCTCCTCAGTTGGTGTTGTTGGTAAGAGCATGGGGTAGTTAATGGAATTCTCTGAATCTGCACATGTAGAGTACTATCATTTGCTTAGGACCATCAGATACCAGGTTCCATGTTAAATTAAGGGACTGTGTTAGCTAAGTTTATTTTCACCCCAGTCCATCCCATGAACTCTCTTCATTTTACATGAAGGGACCCTCACCTACCCAACAGTGAGCTGAACATGAGTGGTATGAGTCTAACCCTTACTCTTGAGTATTTTTTACTCACTTCTACCTCTTCCCTGCATGAATTTCTCACTCCTATATGTCCCAGCAATGACTAGTATTCGTACTACATTTCAGTGTATGGCCTATCAGTTGGTAGTTCAGTATTTGGAATATCATCTCTGTCTTTCCGGTCCCTGGATCCATTCACTTCTTCTAATTCAAAACCACTGTCCTCAAATCCATCTGAACCCTGAAACCAAGGCTTCTTTACTCCCCCTCCTTAAATTTTCCCAACAAAATGTCTTCTCAGAAGATAACTCCCTGACTAGTTTATTTGGGCCACTTTCCTAAGTCTACTTACTCTTACTTAGTGTTGGCCTAAGAATGGTCTTTGATGGATTTTAAATCCCCTGAAATGGTAAGCAAAATGTTCTATGCACCAACTTAAGTATAATCTTTAGGGAGGAGGTCCATAGTTACTAAAGCATCAGTAATTTTTTAACCCTCATCCAGCTCTCTATCGCCAACCCAAGTTGGAGGAAAAGAGCTCACTCCACATTTTCTCAGTCTATTGTCTCAATCAAACGTTGGTATAAAAGAATGTGTCTGTAATGCAAACAGTGTGCTCCTTTCAGCTCTGACTCTATTGAGGTCTACCCTTGGTTCACCTGTAATTTTTTAAGAGGGAGAAATAGCATGACAAAGAACTATGATTGTTTCTCTTCTCATACTCTTTTTTAGCAATATCAATACAGTAGAACTTCCATAGTTGACTATCTCCCACATTAACCACCTCCTTAAGGTGACCTAATTTTCATAGATCAGACATGTACATGTTCATAATGCCTAGTTCCTTATGTCAACCATCTTTGTATGTTGACCAGGTTGTTACAGTCTCCTTAGGTCAGTGATTTTCAACCAATGTGTCATGAGAAGTTTTAAAGATCTTTAGTTAAATTATTTTCAAAAGAAATTCAAAGCATAGCAAGCATATTCTTTTTTTAACTTTTTTTGGATCAACATAATTTAAGTGTGCCATGGAACTTTAACTATAGATTCAAGTGTGTCATGAAAGGGTTGAAAAACACTGTCTTCGGTGTCAACTTACACAGGTTCTACTATATTTGTTTCTAGTTGCTATCACATACCTGTCTTTTCTCCCCTATAGTCCTTCAAGCCAAGAATACTTGTGCAAAATCATAGCAAGCAGCTAAGTTTGTCAGTTTTGTGTTTGTCGGCCATTGTTGGAGAATTTCCCTATTTCCTTGTTATGAGCCTTTTCCAAAAGACTTCAGGTTTGCATGTGGCATATATGGTTTACAAGTTTGAAGTTGTTTTCTTTTTTTATTATTATTAAGTCATAGCTGTGTACATTAATGCAATCATGGGGTATAATGTGCTGGTTTTATATATAGTTTGAAATGTCTTCATCAACACAGCTGGTTAACATAGCCTTAATGGCATTTTGAAGTTGTTTTATTTTTTTCTTTTTTTTTTTTTTTTGAGACGGAGCCTCAAGCTATCCCCCTGGGTAGAGTGCCATGGCATCAGAGCTCATAGCAACCTCCAACTCCTGGGCTCAAGCGAGTATTCTGCCTCTGCCTCCCAAGTAGCTGGGACCACAGGCGCTCGCCACAACGCCCAGCCATTTTTTGGTTGCAGCCATCATTGTTGTTTGGTGGGCCCAGGCTGGGGATTCAAACCTACCACCTTAGGTGTACGTGGCTGGTGCCTTAGCTGATTGAGCCACAGGCGCCGAGCCTGAAGTTGTTTTCTTAAAAGTATATCCCATGTTGTTTTGAAAAATATTTGAAACAGATTATAAAATATGTAAGATATACATAGATAAAAATAAAGTGAAAAATCTGGACACTTCCACCTTCTTCCTCTTTGTACTGCTCGGCATTTCACCTTTGGGATGCTGCCCTCTGGAATCCTCTTTCATCTTCATCTTCTTTCTGGCTTCCTCCTCTGTCTTGGCTGAAACCTGGCTCACCCTGACGACTTGCTTCTTGTGGGGCCCCCTGAGGAAAATGCTGCTGTTCCTCCTGCACTTTATGGATCTTAGGGTGTCTTCTCAGTCTTCTCTCAGACCATTGTTCCTCTCAGGACACTCTCCTTTGTGTCCTGCCATCTGATCTCATCCCTCTATCTTTCCTCAATATGTCATGGTTCTGCCTATCTGCCATTTTGGTGACTGGTTCGCATTATCCACATTGGCCCCAGTCCTGTTGCCTTCCTGAGTCTCCCTATGATCTGTGTGGACAAGTATTCCAACCCTGCAGCTTCTGGGTTCCTTTGCCTCCTTAGACCAAGTGATGTGCCCACTTCACTTCCATAACCCACCCTCATGACTTGCCTGAATATTTCTCCACCCTGAAATCCAAAACTTGATCTTTTCTCTACAAATATGTATCTTTCCTTTTCTTCTTCTTCTTTTTTAATAGAGATGGGGTCTCACTATGTAGCCCAGGCTACAGTGCAGTGGCTGTTCATGGCTCAATCACAGCACACGTAGCCTGGAACTCCCGGGCTCAAGCAACCCTCCTGCCTCAGCCTCCTGAGTCACTGGGACTTCAGGCGTGGGCCACCACCTGGCTCCTCAATTTTTTTTACAGTGATTATTGTAACTACATTCATTACTTGACCAGCTCCCCTTATCTTTATTTTCTTCTCTTTATAGCTTTAATTTTGAGTCATTATATCTACCACTCTCTTGCCAGGGTCCTCAAACACGATTTATTTCCTTTTCATCGTGCTCCTGGCAAAATTCCAACCCTAATGATCCCAACTATGTACTTCCATGAACCCATGTGAACCCATAGCCAGGATTCTCAGCCTTCTGGAGACACAGTTCAGCTTGGCGCCGCTGTGAATTCATGTTCTCTCACCTCATCTGAGTATTCAAGGATGTCAGGAGGGGAGAAAAATGTAGTTGATCCAAAACTACAGAACCAGAATTTAAAGTATCCTCATTCTTTATTTGCTTCTCTGAGTAGAAGAGGTTCCTGACCAAATTTAATTCCATGGCAGTTAAAAGCAGTAATTTTGTAGGGGAGCAGGACTCCTTGCTCCTGTCTCTATCTATGGGTTTGCAAGGGAATATTAAAAAACTAAATTGAATATAAATACAGAATGTACATGTGAAAGCAGAGTAAGTACTAGCGGAAAGCTTGGTCCTTCAGCCCCTTGTCTGACAGTTTGGGATGTCTTGAGGCCATAAGGTTATGAGAGAAGTTACGAGTTAAGAACCTTTGAGGAAGCTCTCTGCTTTCTGTTCCAAGATACTACCTACATTACATTACAATTTACACAGCACTTTCATGTAACTTCTCGTTATGCCTTAGTTTATCAGTGAGATCCTGGTATCTACAATGTCAGAAATTTTATATGAAGCCTGAGACTAATAGCTAGGAGGCTAGGGTTTTGAATGCCACACTCTACCTCCTAATATTTACCCAAGCTAAAGTTTAGGATACGAGTTGCTATAGCAGTGAGAGCTATGGAGATGTTTAATAAATTTGGAAAACCAAATATTTTTGATAGTTTACTTATTGTGTATAATATCATATAGTATGAAGTAACTTAATACATTTGAAAAATTAGTGAAAATATTCCAGAGAAACAAAATGAATGATTTTTGATGACCAAGACATCCTGTACTGAAAATCAATTCCCAAAGTTAGTCAGTATGAAGTATAGAAGTAATATGTAAGCGGCTTCCATAAAGCTGTTTTATGCATAGGGGGTTGGTTAGGTAACAAATAACCCAACAATCTCAGTGGCTTTACACAATAAAGATTTATTTATTGCTCACTCGTAAGGTCATTCTAGGACCAGGTTCTTTCCAACTAGTGGCTCTGGGACAAGGGTTGGCACATTTCATTTTTTCTGCCAGATAATCAATATTTTAGGCTTTGTGGGCCACACACAGTCTCTGGTGCAACTACTCAATTCTGCCATTGTACACAAAACAGCCAAACAAATTTGCATGGTTGTGTTCCAATAAAACTTTATTTATGAACACTGAAATTTGAATTTGATGAAATTTTTATGTGTCACAAAATAGTATTCTTTTTAAATTTTTTTTAAAAAATGTAAAAACATATTTTGCTTGAAGACAGTATAAAAATAGGTAGTGGGCTTGTTTTGCCCTGCCATATTTTGCCAATACCTGCACTAGGGTCTCCTTCAAGGTCTCAGAGTCTTTCCCCGCATTCTCTATCCTGGTGGCAATGAAAGGTCTGGTGGGAGATTTTGGAAGCAAATCTTAGAACCCACTTTACTCAAGCCCCCGCAACAGTATATTTCATTAACCAGAATTAGTCACAGTCTCTAACAGAATACAAGGGGTTTAGAAAATATAGTCTTCTATCTTTTGGAGGAAAATGGAACAGAATGGTATGGGGAACTAACAGTAACATATTTTCCATCAAATAATTTTTCCCATATTTTCCATTTTTCTTGTCTTTGCTTAAAATTATCCTCCTTTCATTTTTCCCTTCCCCAATCTGGGTGGTTCATCTTGCTCATTTTACGTATTGCAATATGTCTTTCTTTAAGGCCCATTTCAAATGTCTTTGTCTTGGAGCTTTTCTTGATTAATTCAAAGAGATTAAATATAATCTCTTTCCTATGAATCAAATAGGATGGATAACAAACATATAGGATGGGTACTTGTGAACTCTTCTTCCTACTACTAGATTAGAAGCTGCTGCCTGAATGTTTTTTAAATAACAGTTTTATTGAGATGTAACTCACATCAGAAAACTCACTCTTTTAGGCTCAGCGCCTGTGGCTCAATCGGCTAAGGCGCCAGCCACGTACACCTAAGGTGGCGGGTTCAAATCCCCAGCCCGGGCCCACCAAACAACAATGATGGCTGCAACCAAAAAAAATAGCCAGGCGTTGTGGCGAGCACCTGTGGTCCCAGCTACTTGGGAGGCTGAGGCAGGAGACTCGCTTGAGCCCAGGAGTTGGAGGTTGCTATGAGCTGTGATGCCATAGCACTCTACCCAGGGGCATAGCTTGAGGCTCCATCTCAAAAAAAAAAAAAAAAACTCACTCTTTTAAAGTATATAATTAAATGTACACTTTAATGTACAATGTAAAATGATGCAGCTGCTATAGATAATAGTATGGCATATGATCATATGGCAATAGAATTGCCATATGATCTAGCAATTCCACTTCTGGGCATATACCCAAAGGAATTAAAAGCAGAGAAGCAAACAGCTATTTATATGCTCATGTTCATAGCATTATTGACAATAGCCTAAAGGTGGAAACAACTCAGTGTCCATTGTTGGATGAATGGATCAACAAATTGTGGTACATGGGCCAGGCCTGGTGGTTCATGCCTGTAATCCCAATACTTTGGGAGGCCAGGGTGGGAGTATAACTTGAGGCCAGGAGTTCAAGGCCAGCCTGGACAACATTGTGAGGCTGTACACAATTTTTAAAAAATATCATATATGCATATAATGGAATATTATTTAGCCTTAACAAGGAAGAAAATTCTGACACACTAGCTACAACATCAATGAATCCTGAGGACATTATGCTAAGTGAAAAAACCCAGTCAAAAAAGAACAAAGAGTGCTTGATTTCACTTATATAAATACCAAGAGGTATTGAATTTATGAGATAAAATAACGGTTGCTAGGAGTTAGGGAGAAGGGAAAATGGAGAGTTATCAGGTTAGTAGGTACCTTTCAGTTTTGTAACTTGAAAGAGTTCTGATGATGGTTGAACAGTATTGAAAATGTGTTTAATGCTGCTGAACTATACACTTAAAAATGGTCATGGAAAATCTTATGTGTATTTTGACAAAAATAAAAAAAATGCATGATTATAATATCACCAAAAAAGAATACAATTAAATGGCTTTTAGATATTAACAATTAGGCAGCCATTGCCATATCAATTTGAGAACATTTTCATCCTACCCAAAAGAAACCTGTACACATTAGTAGTCACTCTTCATCACCTTTATCCCCAGTCCCTGGCAGCCACTAATCTACTTAGTGTCTCTATGCCTTCGCCTATTTCATATAAATGGGACAACACAACATGTGGCCTTTTGTGTCTGGCTTCTTCAACTTAGCAGAATGCTCTCAAAATTCATTACTATTGGACCATGTTTCAATACTTTATTCCTTTTTATGGCCGAATAATCTGTATTTTGTGTATCCATTCATCAGTTGATGGATATTTGAGCTGTTTCTACTTTTTGGCTATTTTGAGTAATGCTGATATGAACATTAGTATACAAGTTTTGTGTGGATATATATTTTCAATTCCTTTGGAGATTTATATATGTGTGGAATTGCTGGATCATATGGTAATTGCATGATTAACATTTGAAGTATCTGTTGAATTGTTTTCCATAGCAGCCGTACCATTTTAAAATCTGCCAGCAATATATCAGGTTTTAATTTCTCCATATCCTCACCAAAACTTGTTACTGTTTTTTTCATTATAGCCATCCTAGTGGGTGTGAAGTGTTATCTCACTGTGGTTTTGAGTTGCATTTCCTTAGTGGCTAATGATATCGAACATATTTTAATGTGCTTATTGGCCATTTGTATCTCTCCTTTGAAAAAATGTTTATTAGACCTTTTGCTAATTTTTAAATTGGGTTATTTGTCTTTTTAATGTTGAGTTGTAAGAATTATTTATATACTCTGGATACAAATCTTTATCAGATATATGATTTGCAGATGTTTTCTCCTGTTGATTATCTTTGCACTTTCATTATGGTATTCTTTTAAGTATAAAGTTTTTAATTTTGATAATGTCCAATTTGTACATATTTTTGTTTTGTTGCTTATGCTTTTGGTGTCATAAGACACTATTATTTAATCCAAGATCACACAGGTTTATTTGTCAGATTTACTCCTAAAATTTACTTTCAAGAATTTTATAGTTTTAACTCTTACATTTAGGTCTATGATCTATTTTGAGTTAGTTTTCGTATATGGTGTGAGGTAAGGATCCAATTGTTTTGCATGTGGATATCCAATTGTCTCAGCATCATTTGCTGAAAAGACTACTGTTATCCCACTGAATGGTCTTGGCACTCTTGTTAGAAATCAATTGGTCAAGAGTAGGTGAGTTTATTTCTGACTCTAAATTTTATTCCATTGATCTATATGTTCATCCTTATGCCAGTATTATACTATCTTGAAAATTGGGCTCGGCGCCTGTGGCTCAAGTGGCTAAGGTACCAGCCACATACACCTAAGGTGGCAGGTTCGAATCCAGCCGGACCCACCAAACAACAATGACGGCTGCAACCAAAAAATAGCCAGGCGTTGTGGCAGGCGCCTGTGGTCCCAGCTACCTGGAAGCCTGAGGTAGAAGACTCACTTGAGCCCAGGAGTTGGAGGTTGCTGTGAGCAGTGATGCCACAGCACTCTACCCAGGGGGACAGCTTGAGGGTCTGTCTCATTAAAAAAAAAAAAAAAAAGAAAGAAAGAAAATTGAGAAGAGTGAATTTCAATTTTGTTCTTCTTTTTCATTACTACTTTGGCTCTTCTGGGTTCTTATATGGATTTTGGGATCAGCTTGTTAATTTCTGCAGAAAACCGTTTGGGATTTTATAGGGATTGTGTTGGTTCTGCAGATCAATTTGAATAGTATTGTCACCTTAACAATTTTAAGTCATCTGATCCATTAACATTGGATGTCTTTCCATTTATTTAGGGATTCTTTCATTTCTATTAACAATATTTTATAGTTTTCTTATTCTTTGTTTAATTTGTTCCTTTGTATATTATTCTTTTTGATGCTATTATATGTAGAATTTTTTTCTTAATTTTATATACAGATTGTTTATTGCTGTTACATAGAAATACAATTGATTTTTGTATATTGATTGTGCTTCCTATAACCTGTTGGACTTATTAGCTCAAATAACTTTTATGTGTGTGACTCCTACTAATTTTTATATCCTATGGTGCATTTAACAAAGTAAATTAGTCCTAATGAGTTCTCAATCCATTTGCGTTCCTTGATTCAATCTCTTTAAATGTGACATTGTTACAGAAGCCTTCTATCCCATGAGTCATTATCCATTTTCCAATACCATTAAATCATTCTTTTTCTTCTTTACTTTTTATCTGCAGGCTTGGGAACAATGGGCCGAGGCATTGTCATTTCTTTTGCAAAGGCCAACATTCCCGTGATTGCTGTAGAATCAGACAAAAACCAGCTAGAAACTGCAAACAAGATAATAACTTCCACCTTGGAAAAGGAAGCATCTAAAATGCAACAGAGTGGCTACTCTTGGTCAGGACCAAAACCCAGGTTAACTACATCTATGAAGGAGCTTGGTGGAGTAGATTTAGTAGTTGAAGCCGTGTTTGAGGAAATGAACCTGAAGAAGCGTGTCTTTGCAGAACTGTCAGCTGTGTGCAAGCCAGAAGCTTTTTTGTGCACCAATACTTCAGCCCTGGACATCGATGAGATTGCTTCTTCCACTAATCGTCCTCACTTAGTCATTGGCACCCACTTCTTCTCACCAGCTCATGTCATGAAGTTGTTAGAGGTTATTCCCAGTCGATACTCTTCTCCCACTACAATTGCCACAGTTATGGAGTTATCAAAGAAGATTCAAAAGTTTGGAGTAGTTGTAGGCAACTGTTTTGGATTTGTGGGGAATCGAATGTTGAATCCTTATTACAATCAGACATATTTCTTATTAGAAGAGGGCAGTAAGCCAGAGGAGATAGATCAAGTGCTGGAAGAATTTGGTTTTAAAATGGGGCCTTTTAGAGTGTCTGACCTGGCTGGGTTAGATGTGGGTTGGAAATCTCGAAAGGGGCAAGGTCTTACTGGACCTATGTTGCCCCCAGGAACTCCTGCCCGAAAGAGGGGCAACCGTCGATATTGTCCAATTCCTGATATGCTCTGTGAATTAGGACGATTTGGCCAGAAGACAGGTAAGGGATGGTATCAGTATGACAAGCCGCTGGGTAGGATTTGTGAACCTGATCCCTGGATTTACAAATTTCTGTCACAATACAGAGAATTCTATCACATTGAACCACGTATCATTAGCCGGGATGAGATCCTTGAGCGCTGCTTATACTCACTTATCAATGAAGCATTCCGTATCTTGGGAGAAGGGATAGCTACTAGCCCAGAACACATTGATGTCATCTACTTACATGGGTATGGATGGCCCAGGCACAGAGGTGGGCCCATGTTCTATGCTTCCACAGTTGGGCTGCCCACAATTCTAGACAAGTTACAGAAATATTACAGGCAGAATCCTGATATTCCCCAACTGGAGCCCAGTGACTACCTAAAAAAACTGGCTTCCCAAGGAAACCGTCCCCTGAATGAATGGCAAAGCTTGGCAGGGCCCTCCAGCAGTAAATTGTAACTTATCCTTCCAGGAAATTAATTACAAAAATCTAAAGTAAGATTGTTGTGAAATAAGAAATAATCAGTTGGCTAAACCTCCTTTTTGAGTCTTCTGTCTGATGATTCTAATGCAATGTTTTTCAACATTTTTTTTCTCACAGCACACTTAAATTGTGTTGGTCAGATAAAAGAGTGTTGGCTGGGCATGGTGGTTCACACCTGTAATCCTAGCACTCTGGGAGGCTGAGGTAGATGGATCACTTGAGCTCAGGAGTTCAAGACTAGCCTGAGCAAGAGTGAGATGCCATCTCTACTGAAAAATAGAAAAACCAGCCAGGCATGATGGCTGGTACTTGTAGTCCCAGCTACTTGGGAGGCTGAGGCAAGAGGATTACTTGAGCCCAGAAGTCTGAGGTTGCTATTGTGAGCTATGATGCCACTGTACTCTACCCAGGGTTATTGAGACTCTGTAGCAAAAAATATATACATTTATATGTATATATATATGTACACACACTGTGCTTTGAACTTCTTTCAAAAATAATTTAAATCTTTAAAAAGTGTCACAGCACACATAAGATACTTTCATGGCACACCCATTGAAAAATCACTATTCTAAATGGGTCAAATCTTCAGGAATGTACTTCCTATCCCTCTGAATCTGTTCCTGTCATCTATTCAATGAATTAATTTATATGCATATTATACCATGCTAGCTAATGAGACATCCTTATGAATCATACATGCATTCAACACACTTTAAAGTTACAGGCAAAAGAGGTGGGAAGTGGTGAGGGAACCAAGTACTTCATAATGGGAAACTCAGGGTAGCTTGTGAGTCATGGTCAACATATTCTGTCCCAGCCCCAGTCATGTGTGCATAGCGTGCTGCTGCTTGCAAGATAGTCATTTCCCAAGTCCAGGGAAGGTCCACAACCTGGTCTCTCTGACCTTTTCTATTCACTGAGAATAGAAAGTAGTGAATTGTTAACATAGTATAAGAAGGGCTGTTAGACAACATCTAACCTAGGATTTCTTAATTCTGTGATTATGATGGCAATTTCCCTGTCATGACAAGACTTTGTGTTGTTGTACATGGAAATGATTGAATCATAATCCCAAATTATTGCAAAACAAATTTTGTGTAATTTTGTTATAAGAGATCTCTCTTTACTTTTTGGCTTGTGCAGTTAAAAATGAAGAGGCTCCCAGAGCTCACACGATATTTCCTAAACTT
Source organism: Galagoides demidoff (assembly GCA_963574575.1). Classification (NCBI taxonomy): domain Eukaryota; kingdom Metazoa; phylum Chordata; class Mammalia; order Primates; family Galagidae; genus Galagoides; species Galagoides demidoff. Next base: position 11,808 of record CAUYQV010054905.1, read on the forward strand.
GATTGGAAAAACTGGCTAAATTAATAAAGAGGGATAGCCAGGTGTTGTGGCAGGTGCCTATAGTCTCAGCTACTTGGGAGGCTGAGGCAAGAGAATCACTTAAGCCCATGAGTTTGAGGTTACTGTGAGCTGTGACGCCATAGCACTCTACTGAGGGCAACATAGTGAGACTCTGTCTCAAAAAAATAATAAAGAGGTATAAATTTGATATAAGACTAGGAAAGAGTCATCAAGGTAGCAAAAATTATGGAGGGTGAGAGAAAAGAACAATATTCCTACTAGAAGAGGAACTGTTGAGGTTTTCAAATGGAAGAGAACATGGTCATCTTTAAATGGCACATGTTTCCCCACCTGTCAAACAGAATTTGCAGAATCACAGAGAACATTTTCATGAATGCCCATAACTACAGCAGATTTGAAAAGTGATGTCCAAGCCAAACACCAAATGGGATTTCCCGTTTTTGGAGACCTAGAGATCATTCTTCTTGGTGGAATGTCTAGCTCTAACCAGCTTAGAGCTGCAGATGTCTGAGAGTTAAAGAGGTTCCAAGAAGCAGGCTATGATGGCATTCAGCCTTCAGTGGGACAGGTTACCTGCCAGGCCAGACAAATACCTGAAGATACACATGTGCTCCGTACAAGAAGAAGGGGGAAGAAATCACTTAAAGCAGAAATAGGGAGTTTGGGCTATGTGTTTAATTAAGATATTTATCTGCACATCCCTGAGAACTGACATGAGATGGCTTTTTGTTTTGCTCTTAACTATTACTCTTCAGTCAGAACTTATTCAATGCAAAAACAAATACGCAGCTACTTGGGAAGCTGAGGCAAGAGAATCACGTAAGCCCAGGAGTTGGAGCTTGCTGTGAGCTGTGATGTCATAGCCCTCTGCCAAGGGCGACATAGTGAGACTCTGTCTCAAAAAAAAAAAAAAAAGAAAGAAATATGAACTAGAACAAAAATTAAGTGGCTGGTTAACACAAAAAAGTATACATGAATTTTGTATAGCAGAATGAGTCATAATAGCCCTAAACTGGAAACAATCCAATCCAAGTGTCTGTTAGCTGATAAATGGACATAATGTGGTGTGTCCATACAATGAACTCCTATTCAGCCATAAAAAGAAAGCACTGGTACGTGCTACAACAGGATGAACCTTGAAAACATTACACTAAGAGAAGCTGGTCACAAAAGGCCACTTACTGAATGAACACATATGTGAAATGGCCAGAATAGGCAATCTCCAGAGACAGTACATTAGCAGTTGCCTAAGGCTAGAATTGTTTGGAGGGAGGGGATGGGAAATGACTGTTCATCGGTATAGGATTTCTTTGGGGGTTGGTGAAAATGACCTAAAATTATTGTGGTGACAGTCGCATAACTCAGTATCCATACATTAAAAACCATTGAACTATATACTTTAAATTGAATGGCATGTGAGTTGTACCTCCAAACCATTAATAAATGAGACTGGGCTCGGCACCTGTGGCTCAATCGGCTAAGGCGCCAGCCATGTACACCTAAGGTGGCGGGTTCAAATCCCCAGCCCGGGCCCGCCAAACAACAATGATGGCTGCAACCAAAAAAAAATGGCCGGGCATTGTGGCGGGCGCCTGTGGTCCC
>CAUYQV010054906.1:0-11957 GCA_963574575.1 Galagoides demidoff
AAAAAATGGCCAGGCGTTGTGGCGGGCGCCTGTGGTCCCAGCTACTTGGGAGGCGGAGGCAGGAGACTCACTTGAGCCCAGGAGTTGGAGGTTGCTATGAGCTGTGATGCCATGGCACTCTACCCAGGGGGATAGCTTGAGGTTTCGTCTCAAAAAAAAAAAAAAAAGAAATACCAGTGTTCCTTTCTTCCTTTAGTAAAAATAATCATTTGTTGTTTTTTTTTTTTTAACTAGCTAAAGTGATCTTTGGGGAGAATGGTTTTAATTTAGTCTCAGTTAGGCCCTATCTTTTTTTTTTTGTAACAGAGTCTCACTTTGTTGCCCTGGGTAAAGTGTTATGGCATCATAGCTCATAGCAATCTCAAACTCTTGAGCTCAAAAGATCCTCCTGCTCAGGCTCCTGAATAACTAGGACTGCAGGCACCTGCCACAATGCTCAGCTATTTTTATTTTTATTTATTTTTATTTTTTTATGTTAAAAGTTTTATTTAAGCATGCCAAATTGTATATCAAATCATCATTGTACCCATAAATGTATACAGTTATAATTTCATAAAATTAAGTTAAGAACCCAAAATATGTATGCACATTTTAAGAAAGGAAAAAATACTGTGCTGAAATTGTATTACTCATGTCAGTTTGACTTTAGCAATTAGAAGTGATACAAGATACAGTTGACAAGATAGCAGACATCAGTATATACTGAGTATTACAATTTAATGGTTTTCCCCCATCTTAAAATGTGTATAACTTTTTTGTCACCCTCTGTATTTTATGTGTATATTTCATAAGTATATGATAGATAAGGTCACTTACTTCTACCTTGTGAAAGAGTTCTGTATTTTTAGATAGATTGTCAACAACATTTTTTATATTTTTCCAAATAGTCTATTGTCACATCAAGTAGCTTGTCTTAAACTTATATAAATAATTCCAATTTATATTTTGTTTTCCTTTGCAATGGCTAATGAGTTTGGAAGTCTTTAGGAAGCTAATTAAATGTTATAAAATATTCAAAATGTTTCTCCCAACCCCACTCCATTCTAACTCCTTATGATTCATTGATATATATAGCAGTGAAGAGTCTAGACTTTGGAGACAGAAATCCCGGTTTTAATTGTCAGTTCTAACAATTGGAACTATTAATAAGGTGGTCTGTACATACTAACTATATGACTTTACACTGATTTTTTAATCTCCTACCAGTAAAACTGCATAATGCCACAACTCATAGGTCATGGCCTCTCAAGGGTTTAGCACAAGGTTAATATGCAATAACTTATTAAGTGTTCTTTATAATTATTACCATTATTATTAAAGACATTATTTCCTAAAAATCAAGACAGTGAAAACTTCCTCTTTAACAGTCCATTTTTCTGTTAATAGTAGGTTCAGAATCACTTGGTGAGGGATCTGCAGCCCCTGCACAGGTTGTTCACCTACTTCCTTCTCAGAGGAGTTGAAACAGCCCCTCTCTCCTTAGGACATACACACAAGCTTCTCCTTTCTCATCTGTCAGTTAAGGCTTTAAGTGCTAACATAGCAGAATAGTTACATTTTAAGAACCATGAGTGAATATAGAATCAAACTCCCTGGCACGTTCTGATTGTCCAAAGATTATCAAAGAGAATCAGTGATTATGGGATCTCCCTCTTGCATAGGCTAGTCTTGACCTCCTGAGCTAGACAATCCACCTGCCTCAGCCTCCCAGAGTGCAAGGATTACAGGCATGTGCCATCATGCTTGGTCCTTCAGACCCTATCTTATTCTTTATAAGTTCTTGGGATGCAAACTCAAGGAAATAACCTCACTGGAAAAGGGTGCTTATGTTTAGTATTTAAGTGATATGAAGTTAGTGTTTTCTACCTTCCTGTTGTATTGAAAAAAGTGTGTGACATGTGAAATTTTTGCAGTTTTTCTTGTGAATTTGTACTGTTTTTGGAGGATGTGTGGTGAGAATAGTTTAGGCAGCCACTGTCCCTTGGTTTTCACAGACATCCTAGCTCTAAAATGTGGAAGGTACCAGGCAAATGTGCCAACTCCCTGGGTGATGAGCTATTCTAGACAGGAATCAGGGTCTGATAATCCTATCTTCCTGTGATACACTGAGGCAAAAAGGTATGCCCCTGAAGATTACCAGTACTATAGTTATACCTCCCAAACAAGAAAAGGAAGAACCCCAATCACTTTGGGATGTGTAACCTATCTGGTCAATGCTGCTACTATTAATTCTCCTCTCTTAGGGACCATCTTCATTCTCAGGAAGATGGAGGACACACTGCAATATCCTTGCTTCTATTTCAGCCATCCCTGTGATTCTGTTTCTTGTAAACACCACCATCCTCAGAAGTTCCACTGTGGGAACTAAGAAATCAGTTCCTAACTAGGACAATGCAATCACTTACCATTTCTGGTTAGGAAAATGTCACATTTTCAATAAAGTAAGGAAATAATTCCCCTGACTTTCAAAATGATAAAATCTTTCACACTGTGAGTTCCAAAACATAAGCAAGAGGGCCCTAGAGGTTTTTCACCCATTCTAGCCTAACATCGTATACTACATTCATTATTTCTTTAGAGAAAAGTGAAGAATTAAGATGACTTTATGCAAATATTTTTATAATTTGGCAAAGGATTCACCCGGATTCTGTCAACTCTCTTCATCAGTTCCTGCAGGCTACAGTTTCTATGTTCTCTGTTTGTAACTCTGCATCAACAGACAGAATATTCTATTTGAAAGTTGGAATTCGCATAACCAAATCCCTAGTGGGGGAAAAACACTCTAAGTGAAGAGTGCTCAATTGTCTCCATTGTGTTCTCACTTTCATATCTGGGCCATTACAGACCCATCTGATGTAGTTTAAAAGCCAGTGCAGATGGATAGAATTCATGGGATAATGAATATTCATCCACAAAAACCAAACCAGGAATCTATGTAGCAGTAATACTGTTATATAAGTATCACCTGTCAAAGGGCCCTTTGATTTTATTTGCTTTTCTATGTCTAAGGAAACGCTCTGTTTCTCAGGGCCTCCATCACTCTCTCTCTTTCTCTCCCTTCCTCCTCCCCTTCCTTTTTCTCTTTCATCTTCTCTCCATCTGTATAGTTTTATATAGTTTTAATATCAGCTATGTTCTGATAAAATGGTGTAAACTTGTAAACTTTCACAAGGATGCTAAAGCATTTTTCAGACATTTGTTGATAAATCCTAACTTCCTGGCAAGCTTTCTACACAATGAAAACAAAAATACAAAGAGATAGTGAAAATACCTATTATTTTAACAAGAATTTAACAAGTCATCTGGCATCAATATTACATATAATTTCAACCTTAGGATATTTATGGTGGCGATCTTAGTTTCTGAACCTGGTCTGATTTGGGGTTTCAAAAAGTATAAACATGGAATCCTATTTTGTATTACATAAACTGCTTTTATTAAAGAGAACAGGATTACAAAGGAAATACACATATCTAAAGTAAATGTTTAGCAATATTAGTAATGTAAGAAATCATATAAAAAGTAATAAACTATGATTTGCTTATTACATTGACAAAATACTAATACTACTGACAAATGGTTGAGAAACCAGCCCTCTCACTCATGGCTAGCAGGAAAGGATACATCCCAGGCCATGCTGGAGGGCAGCAAAGAACCTCAAACAGCCATGCCAGGATTCACATGGCTAGACCAAGTAATCCCATTTCTTTTCATATTAAAGAAATAATTGTGAATACGGACAAATATTTAGCTAATAGGATGTTTATTATTATACAAATGGTTATTTATAGCAGTAAATAAGTAAGTAAGCAGGTGGATAGAATTATCTAAAGCCCCCCCCCAAACGAAAAAAAAATCAATATTCACACTCAGCACACTTTTTCCTCACACTGCCAATTCTGTTCTTCTAAGGATCCAGGTGGCTTTTCCCTCCGTTCTCACACCAGCCCCAGCACTCTGCTGAGATTTCCAGTTGCCAACTTGCCTGCAACTCTGCTGTCAGCCAATGTGGTCATTTCCACCTGGAACCAGCTGAAGGACAGCAATGGGACAGCATCTCCCCTCCCAGAACTCCAGTCACCTCCCACCTCACTCCCAAGTCATCTCCCTTTCCAACCCCTAGTCACCTCCCCCTACACTCCCCAATCACCTCCCCTCCCACCCCTAGTCACCTCACCTCCCACTCCCTAGTCACCTCCCCTCCCAGCCCCCAGTCATCTCCCCTCCCACTCCCCAGTCACCTTCCCCTTCACCCCCTAGTCACCTGCCCTCCCACCCCCACCCCCGTCACCTTCCCTCCCATTCCCCAGTCACCTCCCCTTCTACCCCCTTTCAGCTCCTCCCTCACCCCCCAGTCATCTCCAGCTCTGAACTCACGCATGCCACATTAAATTGCTGATGGGCAACTATTTTTTGACCCCCCGAAAATTAACAATTTCATAAGGTTCAACCTAACATAAAATCTCATCATTCTTTCCCTATTTCCCATCAGCACTCTTCACAGGATACTCAGATTTGATGTCTCCTAACTTCTCACTTTACTGTGAGGTGCTCACCCTGTGGGTAACTCCTCAGCACTCAGCACAAGACCGCAAACCAAGTGCTGAGCAAATCCCAGCCCAGACACTGACAGAAGCCAGTGTAAGAGCCACAGGCACAGGGTGAAGAGCTAGCATGAGACCAGCGTGCTGAGACAGGACTGCTGGGGAGGTGGTCACCTCACATTCAGAATGATGGAGAACTAAGATGCTGGGATGAGCAAGTTAGACTGGACAGATTCTTTTTTTTTAACACAAGAAAGAGGTGTTTCATTACTCTTTGATTGAAGGTAGTGAGACTAGAGCACAGGCTCCAGTCAGGACCTGGCTGGATCGTGGTGCAAAGGTTTGTGCATCTGCATGGGCTGGCTAGAGTGGATTTGGAGAAAGCCTGAGCACGAGTGATGATTTTCAGTAAGATCCATGGAAATTGCTGACTGCTTGAAATTATAGTTTCTGAGTAACCAGAAGAAGAAAAAAGTCCAAGAAACTGATGTGGATGGGAAGTTTGGGGAAGAAAGGTTATGTTTCAGGGTTGATGAACTCACTTGTTGATCCAAGCATGAGGTCTGTTTTCTGTGTGAACTTTTCCAGGCTCAAGTACCCACTCATTTAAACAAACACTTATCTAGGTGTTGCCATGCAGGTGCAGTAGCACCATAGCTAACCACCTCCATGAGTTAACCTGTTTTTTATGGACTGGACATGCACCAGGTACACATCAGGCCTAGTACCTTTATGGTGACCAGTTTGTTATAGTCCCTTGAGTGGTCAACTTACAGAAGTTCTAGTGAAGTTTTCAAATGTAATTAGCAGGTATAATCTGTTGACTTTAGGTGAAGGAAATTGCCCTACAGAAACTGGGTGGGCTGTACCTAATCAGTTGAACAGCTTTGTGCACAGAACTGAGGCTTCCCTGAAGAAGAAACCCCTTCTGCGGAGAGTAGCCTCCCCTCCTGCCTGAGACCTTCCAAAAAGCACCCATCCTGAAGACTTGCCCTACAGATGTCAGAAGTTCACATGTAAACTTGCCTAACCAGCCCCAATAATTACAAAAGCCATAGGATGAATCTATCAGTCATCTGTCTCTACTCACCTGCAGCATATCTGTCATTTATCCACGTCCATTTCCTATGTATCCCCCAGCTATGGTCTGTCATCCACCCATCTGTCTATTGTATCAGATCTCTTTCCCTGAGGAAAACTTAACTGACACATTAGGTCAAATTATTCTGGACAAATTCTGGTCTTTCCTCCCTTGTCATCACAAACATCATGTGGTGGCCCTCCCCAGATTCTCTGAGTCACTGTAAATGAAGACCCTTCCTGAGCACTGCTGGGCCTGTAGGAGGATCGGCCCCTCCAGCCCCTGATCCCTACCCCTCATGGCAGCCCAATCCATGGGCAGTCAGCCCACTCCCTACCTGGTGGCTTCCTGGGTGGTCACATCCCGATACATGCACTGCTGCCCAATCCCCAGCCTCCCACATCCCCTGCTCTGTGTCTTTCCCCTGGTTTGTCTCCCAGGTTTCAACATTTCCCAAAGTTACCACCTCCTCACCCTGGGAAGAGATGGCAGGCATCTCAGTAGCTGCCTTCTGCCTCTAGTTGGAAGCAGACACCCTAAGTCAGAGGTTTACAGCCAACTTGGCACATTCAAATCATCTCAGTCTTTTCTAAAAGGCTGACAATGGGCTCCTCTGTGGCCCAATCCCATCAGAATTTCTGGGGCAGGTACCTGAGGTGCACATGAGCTCTTTCCAAGCTGCAGGACAATCTTAATGCCCAGTTAAGACTGAGAACCACTTGTCTAAATCAACATTCATAGTAGTACAATCTCTTCTACCCACATCCTTCTCACAGGTATCCACCCATCTCTTTGGCTACTTACCCAAGTGAACTTATGTTCTCTGCCAAGCATTCCCTGCCCCCCACACCTCATTGTGGAGACACATAAATGTTGGGAAAAGCTTAAGCTTTGGAACGAGGTGTCCAATCTTAGCTTATCCAATAAGAGACAGAGTCTCTTTGCAGAAGTGGCCACCTCTGTCTCTGGCACAAGGGTCTGGAGCTTTGTGGCTGCCCTTCCAGGTGTCACAGCAATAGGGTAGGACTCAACCAGCTATATTCACAGGCTTGAAACCTACCTGTTCACACCAGCCTAAGGGGAGAGGCAAGAAAGCATACAACATGTTGGGCTCAGGTAGGCATTTGATATCTCACATAACATTTAAAAAATTCTACTTAAACATCACCCCTGCTTCTGTCTTCTCTGTTCACCAGCATAACAAACCCTGTATTCTTGGGACTTCAGGGACCTCCTGAAGTCAGCTATGTGGAGCTTCCTCAGTCTCTCCTGCAGCTGCTACATGTTCCACTGCCCTTGACTTTAAATTCAAGCCTCTTCTTTTTTCAGAGTTTCATAGTTCACAAAGTTCCTAAGATGCTGGTGCAGATGTGGAGAGAAGGGAACATTTTTATACTGCTCGTGGAGTGCAAACTAATACAGCCCTTATGGAATGAAGTATGAGAATCTTTAAAGAACTAAAAGTAGACCTTCCATTTGATCCTGCAATCCCATTACTAGGCATCTACCCAGAAGAAAAAAAAAAATCATTTCTCCATAAGGACATTTGCACTGGAATGTTCATCACAGCACAATTGCCAAGGTGTGGAGCCAATCTAAGTGCCCATCAACTCATGAGTCGATTAAACTGTGGTATATGTATACCATGGAATACTATTCATCCATAGAAAATGCAGACTTTACATCTTTACACCTGGCTAGAGTTAAAGGACATTCTTCTTAGTAAAGTATCACAAGAATGGAGAAGGAAGTATCCAATCTACTTCCTTCCAAAACTAATATGAAACCAGTAGATGACAACGACATGCCCACAATAGAGAAAAACACAATTAAATTTAAGTGAGGAGAAAGGGATGAGGGGGGAGGAGGATTGGGCACAATGTAGGGGACATGGCACACCTTCTGGGTGAAGGACTCAACTACAACTTGGACTTTACCTAACAAATACAAACATGGTAATCTAATCGTTTGTACTCTCATATTAGTATGAGATAAAAATAAATAAATAAATTCAAGCCTCCATATTCCCATGCTCTGGACTCTGGCTCAGCAGGCAGCAGGATTCCTGGTTTGAACAGGCCCTCCCCAGTGACTGCTGTTTACCAGGAAGGTTGACTAGAGTGAAAAATGCTAAACTCAGTGACTTCCTCTGATTCCACTTCTCTAAGTTTGTCACCAGTGTATCTCTGAGGATATCACACAGGGAAACCCAGAGGCAAAGTCTAAAACTATAACCATAACATGTCCTTAACTCTCTTGTTTTATTACAAGAATTCATATGAATTTGGTTTTCTAGTCCACTTGTTTTCATTAAAAAAAATGGATCTTATAAATTACTTACCACAAAGTAAAATGGAAGCTCTCAGGAGCTATGCCGTGATTATGCTAGACTACGACTTCAGACCTTTAGGGGTAGTATGCATGGTTGAAAACAAAAACCACAGATAAAGCATACCATTGGTGTATAAGTAATGCTGATTGATAAACACAGGTATTCTAGACAGTAGCCCAAGAATGGCTCCCTGTGGTGGCCCTTGTACCAACATGTTCCTGTTCCTCTCAGGGTCCTTCAGACAGTGGTCCATAAAACCTCTTCCAATCCACTGAGTCAGGTCCAGAGAGAAGTCTGTTGGCTGTCCCTCTCTGTCATCCCTACTGCCATGATTTGAGGGCAGGTGTCTTATTTCCTGCCTCCTTCCATCTGCAAAATTAGGAAGATGGATTAATTTGTTCTTCAGGCTCCAGAATTCTAGTCTGTGCATAGAATAACCTCATGCAATTTTCCCCAGGCTTTCTCCCTAGCAGAACTGTTTTAAATAGATAAGGATTATTTGTAATTAATTTCCAATTACCTCTGTGTAAATGATTCCCTCCAAAATACTTCACCCTCTTAGCTAAATGTTTCTTCTGAAATATGAATATCAGTAGTCACTAATTTGCTTAGAAAATCTTTTCCCGCAGATCCCTGCAGTGTAAGCTTTTCCTCTAGCCCCCTGTTGAAATTACCTCCAGTTCCAAATCTGTGAAAATCATGCTAAGGAAATATCTGTCTACCTGCTTCCGTGACACACATCATCAACCAGTCACAGCTCTGATTTCAGGGACTTCATTATCAATTTCACACTCCATGTGCTGCCGGGGTAGGTTCAATTCATTTTAAGCAAAGCCCGATGACACTGCATTTTGTCTCCATTCCCTGGTTGCCGACACGGGAGGACTTGGAAGAATAACATTTTAATGGCTTGGAGACTGTTCCCAACAGAATTATCTGAGAGAGGATTTTTCAAGGGTTGCATCACTAAATGACCAAACAAAGACACAGTGTCTGGCTGCCGCCCACATGACTCTGCTGTGAGCCATGTTTTCATAATGATGCAGTGAGATTCAGACACACCTCTTTTATAAATGGTAAAGGGAATATTAGCAAGGAACTAAAAACCTGGCCTCAGAACTAAGAAGCCATCAAAAAGTGTTAAAAACAGAGTAAACCCTACTTGGCGGTTTGTTCTTAATAATAATATCAGCTCCAACATGGGTGGCACTTGGGCACTTATCACACACGACCTTGTGTGACCTCAGAAAAGTCCGTTGGTAGGGGTCCTATTATCATCTTCCTTGTATAATGGGGGAAGGGAACAGGGGCTTCCATTAACTTGACCAGCTCCCAAAGTGAGGAATGGGGAGGGGCCCCAGGTAATCATGATTCCTAAATCCCTGCTCTCAGCAAGACCGAATTAAAGAAAAGGCTGCACATGGAAAGTCCTCTGTCAATGAGATCTTGTTGCATTTCTCTGCACGTAGCAAAATTACACTTCATTTTATTAAATTACAATCTTGAAGATTTTAAAAAGCCCTTTTAGAGAAATAAAGTAATTGATGTGAATTAAACGTAAGTGTTGGCTCTGAGGGTATTTACAAGGGCTTTTGTTTCTTCGGTAGGTTACATATTCTGCCCCACGCTGTCACCAGCTGACCAGCTGAGTAATGAAATCCCCTTTTCTGTTTAAAGGACCAGAGCTGACTGTATGTAAAGCTTGTTGTTGGCCCCATCTGCTTCTGTATGGAAACCAACACCGTCCTCACCTCCTTCTCCTTGTACATCATGATTTCCTTCCTGCACATCTCATGGATGTGTAAACTGATTAACAATAGGATGCTCTGGGGGCTTGACCCCAGCCCCCTCAGGTGCAGGCCACTTGAGTCTCTCACACTGCAGGAACTGGCAGTGAAGTTACTATTTCAGAGATATACAAAGGCGAGACTCCTTCCTGGAGTCACTGCAGCTCAGCCAATGTTTTCAGACACACCTTTTATGGCACAAGCTTGTGTGTCCTTTGACATGGCCACCATGATGTCAGTTTGTCCTCACAGACTCCAGGATGCAGTCACATTGAACAACTTAGTGTTCCCTGAAATCCAGACATTGTCCTTCCCCACCTTTGTAACTGAAGGAAGGGCCTGTCAAAGGGTAAGATGTTTTACAAGTTGTCTCTTTAGAATCCTTCACCATTGTCGGGCATGGTGGCTCACGCCTGTAATCCCAGCACTGTGCAAGGCTGAGGAGGGAGAATTGCTTGAGTTTAGGAGTTCAAGACTTGCCTGAGTGAGAATGAGACCCCAACTCCTAAAAGAATGAAAAACCCAGCCAGGTACCATGGTGAGCATCTGTAATCCCAGCAGCCTCTGGAGGCTGAGGCAGCAGGATGTCCACAGTCTGAGTCTGAAGTTGCAGTGAGCTATGACATCATTGCATTCTGCTTAGGACATAGGGTAAGATTCTGTCTCAAAAATAAATAAAAAATAAGCAAGGAAATTTAAAAACACCCTCACCATTTTGAAAAATTAATACCTGCATTTTTGCCTAAGGCAGTAATCAAAGGGGCAGAAAAATGTTTTTATTCTTTGTATTTTAAACCACAGGAGATGGGTCAACAGAATTGTCAGGAGCAGAATCAGTAGATTGTCTTTACCCAAGATGCAATAGCTGAACAGCAATAGCCCAAAGCTAAAATCCCCTTTAACAACTCTGTACTTCTGTTTCCAGGGAGACCATGGTACCTTAAAAGGAGAGTCTGACATTCTCCTCATTGGCTGGCAAATTAATAAACTTCCCTTTCCTTTTCCTCAAACCACTTGTCCTTAGTTCTTCTTCTATCTTGGGGACAATTGGCACCTTTGCTGTCCTTTCTGCCTGCACTGACCTTCCCATGCTGCTTTGCCTTGGCAAAATGTACTATTCACTTGTGGGAAGAGAGATGGGAGTCCATAGCCACCATGGTGACTTCCTAAAATGCTGGTGATTACTTTCTAGATGATGGCGTGGGTCTAATAGGAAACATGTTTTGTTTTTGTTTTTTTTTCTCCTTCATTGGAGGAGAAAATGGAGGTGGACCCACACTGCTCTTTCAAGAGCGTCAGGGCTGCACACTCAGAGACTCCTGCCTGCCTTGCTGCCTCTGCCTGCATCTTCAGCCTCAGTTCCCAGCACTTCCAGACATGATGCCTGATAACTTCCACCACTGCCACACTTGAACACTCAAATGCCATGGCTCTCGGTCTCAGTTGTAGTTTTAGAAATAGATACTGTGTGGGAGGCGGAGCAAGATGGCGGAGGAGATGCACCCCTGAGTCAACTCTCCTGGTGATTTCAGGTGAGAGTGGGCTTATTAATCCCTTCCGCAGCATCCTTGCACAGATAAGCAGCACAGGGCGAGCAGCAAAGAGGGGAATAGTTGGATTGGAAGTATAATCCAGAACCACAGTATCAGCCAGAAAAAAATCAGGATAGCAGCTGAAACGGCCCCATCTGCGCCCTGCGGCGTCAGGTCCGGGGCCCGCGCCATGCGGTGCCAGGTCGCAGCTGGCATCCTTGGAATACAGACAACATAAGAGGCACCCCAGTTTTGAACGTCCTGGCGGTGGGAGCGCGGAGCAGGCGACCCCTCCCCCACTGGAATACAGACCGCGCCTGGCGCTCCAAGTTTGAACTTCCCAGCGGCGGCAGGAGCGCGGAGGAGGCGACCCCTCCCCCACTGGAATACAGACCGCGCCTGGCGCTCCAGGTTTGAACTTCCCGGCGGCAGCGGGAGTGCGGAGCAGGCGACCCCTCCCGCACTGGAATACAGACCGTGCCTGGCGCTCCAGGTTTGAACTTCTTGGCGGCGGCTGGAGTGCGGAGCAGGCGACCCCTCCCCCACTGAAATACAGACCGCGCCTGGCGCTCCAGGTTTGAACTTCCCTGCGGCGGGAGCGAGCGCGGAGGAGGCGGCCCCTCCCCCACTGGAATACAGACATTTCCCCGGGACCACAACGCTCTCTGTTGGCTTGTTTTT
>CAUYQV010054908.1:0-32276 GCA_963574575.1 Galagoides demidoff
TGCCTGTAGTCTCAGCTACTTGGGAGGCTGAGGCAAGAGAATCGCTTAAGCTCAGGAGTTGGAGGTTGCTGTGAGCTGTGATGCTAGGGCACTTTACCCAGGGTGATAAAGTGTGACTCTGTCTCTAAAAAAAAAAAAAAAAAAAAAAAATTGACAGAGTAGAGTGATGTACTGAATCCAGTAAGATTAATTTTGTAAGAGATAAATGCAAGATCCCAAACCTACCTATATAAACTTGTTCAGATAAGCTTGTTCTGAATTTCTAAACATTTTACTATACGAAGCCTCAGTTTTCCTGTATGCAAACAGGAATAATAATTTTTTTCCTCACAGAAGGGGAAATTACTGGGACATAGTAAGTGCTCAATAATGGTGCTTACTAATTTTCCCAGAAATTTTGGGATAGAATCCAAATTTTCCCACTTCTAGAGTATTTGACCTTGGGTAAGGCACTTATTTTTTCTAAGGTTTATTTTCCCCACTTGAAAATGAGGATAAAAATAGTGCCTACCTCATAGGTGGTTGTCATGAGAATTAAATAAGATGAAGAATGTGAGGCTCCCTTTGAGGTGCTTGGCACCTAGTGAGTGCCTAATGACTGTTAGCAATTACACTGAACATTAGTATGGCTTCTAGCACATCCACCTTGACATTAAACTGCAAAAATAGAACCAAAGTTTCTCTAGAAGAAGGGAAATTATGCTTCTACTGTACTCTATTACAGACTAACACTGTGCTATTATGTCAGTTTGAATGTAAATTTTAAGAGGAATATTGGAAAATTGTGCATATAAAATCAAATCGTGTGAAAAATAATGGAATAAACTGCAGATGTTTATCCTGGAGAGGAGAAGATTAGGAAAGGAGAAAGCTTTGTGAAGGTTGTCATTGGAAGAGGAATGAAGCTTGTCCTGTGAAAACCCTAGAGTGAGAATTATGACACAAGGAGACAGATTTTTGGCTCCCCTGAAGACATTTTTACTCTGAGAGCTGTCCAAAGGTAGGATGGCTGCCTTTGAAGATAGTGATTTCTCAGTCATTGAATTTTTTTTTAAGCCTGAAAAGCCATTTGAGGGAGAGTTGCAGAGAGGATTTGGGGCTTTGAGATGGGATTTGGTTTGGTGATCTTGAAAGGCCAATCCTGTCTGAGGTCTGTAGCTGTTGACTTCGTTACAGTGCTTAACATTTAAAAGCGTTTTAAAGCTGTGTTCAGTCATTTGGTCTTTTCTTTCAGATTATTTGACTGAAATATTCTACACTAAATAAGAATGACATATCCCTGACCTTTAAGGGCTAAACTTTATTTCTTTCATTACTCTTATGTGAGATATCTGGGTAAATGGATTTGCAGAATTTCTGTATGCCAATTATACTTGAATTTCTTTTCAAAACTGGGAAGAATTGTCAGGTCACAGGATTTCTGATGGTTCAGCTTTAATTTCCTGAAATGCTTTTGTATCAAGTGAAGTCAATATTAGTTAACAGACATGCAAATACTGGGCATATGGTTCACAAACAAGCTTGTTATTGTAGGGGATTCTTTGAATAAAGTGTTTCATAGGAAGAAATTGTATTGCCACTTATTATCCCATTCAGGATAACATTCTGCTTCCAACTGGTTTAATTTTTCCTTTATTTTTAGTTCATGCTTCCTAGCCTTAGAATTATGTTTTAGAAAACTCAAGGACTGCCTTTTGCTTTTATATAGATTAACAAATATATCATGAGTGATCCTGAAGGACAATGGAGAAGGGAAGTCCTCCAGCGGGTACATTCTTATGGTGTACTTTCTTTGGAAGAAAGTGACAGGATGTCAGATCTTTATTAATTTGTAGGTAGCAGTTAAAGGTTTGGCCATATGGCAAAAGAGTTGGAAGGCACAAGATTGGAAGTTTGCTGCAACTAAAGACTGGGGAAGAATTATGTGAATGAACCTCTTTAAATGGGGCCAGGCATATGAGCACATTAATGACCCATATTAATTTTCACCAAATGTTCAATTAACAGGTAAATCAGATGATTTACTTTATTGATGTCAGTTAGCATCTTTCTCCAGTCACCTCACTGTGCCAATAAGTTCATAAGCAATACTCCATCCTAACAGCGATGAAGAGTGTATTTGTCTCAATAAAAAATGACTTTCTTCTTCCCAAGGCTGACCTGGCTACTACCTTGACTGAATGCTCAATCTGCTGGCAACAGAGACCAAGAATGAGTTCTCATTATTGTACGATATAATGAGGGGACCAGCCTGCCTACCCTCCATTATGGATTATACAGTGTTTTGTCCTCATTGGAATAAACAATCCAGATATGGTTTGTCTTTGTGGGTTACCATGCTGTTTCTATTGATTGAAATGAATACCTTATTTACACAATGTTGCTTTTAATCAAAAAACTCATTTTATAGCAAAATAATTAAGGCTAGCACTCTTGGGTTCCCCAGTATTTTTCACAAAACCTTCAATCAGCTGCTAGTCTTTCTGAGATTAGCAAAATAATCTCGGAAAGACTAATTTACTGTGTCAGTGGGAAACAACACCTTTTGACAGTGGAGGGGGATTATCCTTCAGAATAAAGAACATTCTTTGAACTAGTGACAACTATATGATCATGTTTCTCCCAAAAAGAAATCAAGGAGTGAAATGGGGTAGTATTTTTCATTTTAACATTGACTGACATAATGCAAAAAAGTTTTGCTTTCCAAGTTCATTACTTTATTTTTTATTTATTTTTTTTGAGACAGAGTCTCACTATGTCACCCTTGGTAGAGTGCCATGGTGTCACAGCTCACAGCAACCTTAAACTCTTGGGCTTAAGTGATTGTCTTGCCTTAGCCTCCCAAGTAGCTAGACTACAGGCGCCCACCACAATGCCCAGCTATTTTTTTTTTTTTTTTGGTTGCAGTTGTCATTGTTGGTTAGCAGGCCTGGGCTGGGTTTGAACCTGCCAGCCTCAGTGTATGTAGCTGGTGCCCTAACTGCTAAGCTATGGCCATGGAGCCAAGTTCATTACTTCAGATTCTGCAAGTTTGGAGGTCAGAGTATTCAGTGGAGAATATTTCATCAGGGATACAATTGAACTAGAGGTTGAGATTGCCATTTGATTGTTTTGAACTCTTTCTTGTCAATGGACCAGGAAGAAAAAAAGTTTTCCATGATGGCTTAACTCTGATTTTCTATGATGAAGTTCAGTGATTCCCCCCAGTGCCACGTAGTATTATAATATCCAGTGTGACAAATGTTAATGGAGGACTACAGCACCCTGCCTCCCTGACCACTAAGGTTCAGATAACTCAGGAGTTAAGCTTTATATCACCTCAGACAAAGAACCATGACCAGGTGAGATGCTGGCTGAGCACAAAAGGAACATGGAGGAAGAAGGTTATGAATACAGAACATAATCCCAGAAGTAACTGCAGAAATCAGAGTTATTATAGATGCTCATTTTTCTTCCTTATTATTCTATGTATATAGTTGTTTTTTTTCTCTTGTTTTCCTAGTTTTTCCCCCCCCCAAATAAATACCTTTAATATTAAGGTATTTAACTTATACCTTATTTAACTATAAGGTAACAAACTTATTGACAACCTTAGGATTCATTAGGTTTCACTACTTTTCCAGAAAATTAATTTTTAAATGAACATGCAGTAAAATGGACTTTTTTGGTGTAAAGTTCTATGAATTTTAACATGTAGTAACTAAGAGCACAATCAAGATATAAAACAGTTTTATCACCTTTTAAAAATCTCCCTTGTGTTATGACTTTGTGGTTACATCTCACTATCATTACCTCACCCCATGACACGCACTGATTTCTAGCACCACAGTTTTGCCTTTTTGAGAATGGCATATAAATGGAATCATACAGTATATAACTTTTTGAGACTGGCTTCTTTTCTTTAGCATAATGTTTTTGCAATTCATCCAAGTTATAATGTGTGTCAAATAGTTCATTCCTTTTTATTGCTGAAAAGTACTGTAATTGTCTAGTTTTTAATGTATGATGGATTGGCAATAGCTAGCATCATAATTTACTCTATAGATGTTAGGATATCAAGATGGAATTGTCACTAAACTGGAATAATAATGAACATCACCTAGAGATGGGAAATTTAATACAAGAATAAGAGTGATTATGTTTGTTGAATGGGAAGAGGGTGATTTTTAAATACCCATTCTGTCCCACTTTTAGTCCTCTTTCCTGAACCCAAGGGGCTAGATGGGTAGAAAATTCCTGAGACTCCACCATACCTGCATTCTACATTAAAACTAGGTTTTGTCAAGGAAACATATTCACCTGAGACTCAGAAGGAGTAAGTGAGCAACATGAGGCAGCAGCTGCATGAGCATAGATTAATTCTTTGGGCAAATATGGCAACAGGAGTACCTCATTCTTCTGCCCCAGTAGTTGCAGTGGGATGTGAAGGCTGTATGGACTTTCTGTTCCAGCAATTTTGTGGGCCAGTAGGGGCATCACTCCTAGTTATGTTTCACCTGGCTGCACAGAACTGAGCTTTGCTCACTGGCTCTTCAAGAAATTCTGTTAAGGTCCTAGTCCTTTCTACACAATGAACTTATAACTGGATGAAGTGTATTCTGTTATCTGAAACTGATCCTTTGTTTCTCAAACTCAGAATCGGGAGATTCTCTTTCAAATCCATCTTTGGATAAGTTTTGGAAATTATTCAATTGATTGCCATGTGTCTGACATGTTTCACATTAACATTTCAATTGTTCTCATTTATGGTGATCACATAATGCATTCATTCATGTAATGAACACATTTATTGAATGACTATGCACTAGACATGGAGCTCTAACAAAATCAAAACCAAACCCTATTTCCAGGGAGCTTCCTTTTTAGTGAGGAGAAACAGACAAGAAGCAAACTATGCAGTATGCAAGATGGTGATATTCCTAGGGAGACAAGGAGAGCGCAGAAGGGACAGATGGAATGTCTGGGACTTTAGAAAGAATGGCCAGGAAGTTCCTCACTGAGAAATGACATTGAAGTCAAGACCTAAGATGGAGGAGCATTGCAGAAGGAACAACAATTTAAGGCCCTAAAGTACAAGCTTATCTGGAGGGGAAAATAGGAGGGAGATATGGCTGGCATGCAGGGAATGAAAAGCCTTAGGGATCATAAATTCAAGTGCAAACAAAGGTACTAAAATTATATGCTAAAGATAAAAATTCAAATAATCTATAATATACATGCTATTTTTTTCTGATTAGTAACAAAATCTAAATAAAGCATAAAAACTCTCAGAGAAAACTCCTGACTAAGGTAACACTGGAGGTGCCACCTCTTCTAAAGATTTTGGATTGCAGTGGGGAGATATGGGTGTAAATGTTAAGAATTTGTAAAAGAAACATTTATAAGGAACCACAAATATATCAAATAAGCATGGAAGATGCTTCAGGTATGATTATATATGTTAACTTGCTGCAGATCAACCCTATAATGTCATGTACTTTTTAGCTCTCATTTACAGGTGATGAAACTGAAATCAAGGGTGATTAGGTGATGTTCCCAAGATCACATAGCTAGTCAGTAGGGGAGTTTCAATTTAAAATGCTAGTTTGGGCTTGGCGCCCATAGCAGAGTGGGCTGGCACCAGCCTACTCTGAGGGTGGTGGGTTTGAACCAGACTTGGGCCAGCTAAACACCAAGGACAACTGCAACAAAAAAATAGCCAGGCATTGTGGCAGGTGCTTGTAGTTCCCAGCTACTTGGGAGGCTGAGGCAAGAGAATCACTTAAGTCCAAGAGTTTGAAGTTCCTATGAGCTGTGATGCCACAGCAGTCTACCAAGGGTGACATAGTGAGACTCTGTCTCAAAAAGAAAAAAAAATGTTAGTTTGTCTGATATCAACTTTATGATAGTTAATTTTATGCATCAACTTGAATATGGTAAGAGATATCCAGAAAGCTGGTAAAACATTTTTGGGTTTTCTTTGAGGGTGTTTGTGGAAGAGATTAGCATTTGAGTCAGTAGACTGGGTAAAGATCTATCTTCACCAATGTGGGCAGCCATTCTCCAATCTGTTGAAGGCCTGAACAAGAACAGAAAGATGGAGGAAGGACAAATTCTCTCTTGCTCTCTCTGAGCTGGGATATCCACCTTCTCCTGCTTTGAGACATCTGAACTCCTGGTTCTCAGGCCTTCAGCCTTAGACTGAGAGTTATACCACTGGCTCCCCCAGTTTTCAGGCCTTTGGACTTGAACTGAATTACAAATTATACCACCTGCTTTTCCCGACCTATAGTTTGTGGAGGGAGGATCATGAGACTTGTTGTACTACATAACTGAGTGAGCCAATTCCCATAATAAATCTCTTATCCCTATGTATATCCCATTTGTCCTGTTTCTCTGGAGAACCCTAATGCAACATTCTTCTTGGCTATTTCTACAGCTTCTCACAGGAGGTTCAACTCTACATTTAAGTGAATTTTTTTTCTCTTTTAACCATATATAGTTTTGCTTTGATCCTTGAGGGAAATGGAGAGCAATGGAGTTATATCCCACTGGTAAAAGGCTTTTGTGGACTTAGAAAATGTAACTCAAACACCCTAATTTAGCCTTTCCTTGGATGACCCATTTTCCATTTTTTGAAATCATCTCTTTTTGTTCCTTTAGAATCCTATTTATTCTTCCTAATTCCCTATTCTTCTTCCTCTGCAGTTATTTAAAATATGGTGACCAAATGTGTGTATACTATATACACCACAAGAATAGCTTAAGTATCATACTTTCTTTTTGATATAATCCTACCTTTCTTATTTTAAAAATTGAACTAATACATTTTCTGTAAAAAGTTTGGAAGTGTAGAAAAGTACAACACAATAGAAAAAAAACCCTCTCCTCTTTCTCTGCCATTAGGATGTGTGTGATTGACTTCATTTCTCACCCTGTCTTCTCACAAGACTTCCAGAATCAAGCAGTTGTGAGGCCTTTTGTTTGAAAAAAATAGAAAAAAAAAACCCTATGCATATTACTCAGAAAATACCATTATTAATCATTTGGAATATTCTCTCAGTTTTTTAAATACGAAATTTTAATTCTATTTTTTTCTTCATTTAAATGTTCAAAATATTAATTAAGGAGGTAAAGTATTTTTGTTATAAGGATATCTTGTATAATACTTAAGTCAGGGTTTTTTGTGGGCCAATGAACACCAGAACAGTGTTCATTTACCCAATGGGTAAGTTTTTGTTCCATACCCACCCTCCTACCCACTCCCTTCTCAGTTTCTCGTCTTTAGATTACTTTGTGCCCAGCATTAGCTCCTACTTATTAGTGACAACATTATGGTCTTTGTTTTTCCATTCCTAAGATACACTTAGGATAATGGTCTCCACTTCCCTCTACCTTGCTACAAATGACATTCTTTCATTCCTTTTTATGGCTACCTAGTATTCCAAACATACACACATACCACATTTTCTTTATCTACTCATGAAGGTCATTTGAGGTGATTCCACATCTTTGCAATTGTGCTTCAATAAACAACATAATATTCTATGTATTTATGAAATATTTTAAAAATGTAGAAAAATGCAGACAAAGCTAACTGCCTAATTTGGTGAGCCTCAAAATCTGACTGCCTGTGTTCAAAATTCTACTCAGGGGTCCTCAGACTTTTTAAACAGGGGGCCAGTTTACTGTCCCTCAGACCGTTGGAGGGCCAGACTATAGTTTAAAAGGACAGGCAGCAGCAGCAAAAACATCTGGCAGGCTGCATAAATGTCCTTGGCGGGCTGCAGTTTGAGGATGCCTGCACTATCGCTTGCTGAGATAGTGCCTTCATTTCCTCATTTGTAAAATGGAGATAAGAATATGTATCTCAGAAGGTTGTTCTGAGGGTTAGATGAAGTAGGAGTTGTAAAGCTTTTAGAAGAATGCTGGTATCTATTAAGTGCTCAATAAGTGTTAGCTATTATAATAACTGCCATCTAACACTCACTATAAAAATGATACTTTTGTTCACATTTGCTTCAGATATTTCCTTCCTTCTTTTCTACCTCCCTTTTATTCTCCTTTCCTTTTAGGAATAAAGTATTAATGATACAGTGAAGCCTCTTTTATACTCTTTCCCTACCTCATTCTCCTTTTTCCTGTAGGCAACTGCTGTCCTGAAATTGGTTCCTATCCTTTCTTTCCATGTTTTTTATAATTTTACTATATTGAAATATCAGTTGTGTATAAATTTCGTATCGTGACGTTTCCCCACTGAACTGGAAGCATTTTCCTAGGCATGTCCCTCTGTTAGATACCCTTCATAAGATATTCTTTGTGTCAGGATAATATACCATTGAATAACATAATTAACTTTCCATAGTATTAGTTTTATTTTATAAATAACATTGGTATTTGTTCTGGCATATTTTTATACATACATCTTTGATGACTTTTTCAGGTAGGATTGATTGGCATCAAAGAATATAACATTTTAAGTCATCTGTATAATATGATTATGGAAAAACTGAAAATACAGAGTCTGTAAAAATGAAGGTAAAAACATCTGTTATGCTATCATTAGAAAATAATCACTGCCAATAGTCTGGTTTATTTCCTCCTAGTCATATTCCTTCCATAAAAAATGCTTTAACTCCCTGCTCCCCACATGATATTTGAAGATATACTATTCAGTAAGACTTGTTTCCAACTTTTACATCAACATTACATCATCACATTCCCTCAATTCATTTAGTATTCTCTGGCAAACAATTTTTAATATCTACATAATCCTACCACATGAAGTAGTATAATTTAACTATTCCCTTATTTGGGATTATTTCATGTTTGATCATATTAAACAATAGTAAATATTCTAGTATAGAAACTTAGTGCTCCTAACCTAAGAGTCCTTTAGAGACCTAGAATTAAAAATTACTGGGTTAAGACATAAACATATTAATGGCATGTAATACATATTGTCAAATTGTTCTTGAGAAGTACATGTTCTCCTGAGGATATAATCTATAGTATATATTTACTAGAATTATTATGCTTTTATTAATTTAGATATGGAAAAGTGCTTTACATTGTCATTTCATTGACTGTTTAAAATTAATTTTTAAAAATTTTGCTACTTGAATTCATTCAGATTATTTTTCTAAGTTTTTGTGTTTAGACAATCTTTTAAAAATTAGGATTATTCCATGGAATATTATGCAGCCTTAAAGAAAGTTGGAGACTTTACCTGTTACATGTTTACGTGGATGGAGCTGGAACATATTCTTCTTAGCAAAGTATCTCAAGAATGGAAGAAAAAGTATCCAATGTATTCAGTCCTACTATGAAACCAATTTATAGCTTTCTCATGAAATCTATAACCCAATTATAGCCCAAGAAGAAGGGGAAAGGGGAGAGGGAGGGGAGGAGGGAGGGAGGATGGGTGGGGGAGGGTAATTGGTGGGACCACACCTACAGTGCATCTTATAAGGGTACATGTAGAATTTACTAGGTGTAGAATATAAACGTCTTAACACAATAACTAAGAAAATGCCATGAAGGCTATGTTAACCAGTTTGATGAAAATATTTCAAATTATAATATAAAACCAGCACATGGTACCCCATGATTGTATTAATGTACACAGCTATGATTTACTTAAAAAAAATTAGGGTTATTCATACCACAACCTGCTTTAAGTTAAAAAAGAAAATAAAACAAATCTTTGTCTATACCATCACTTTGGCTATGGCTTTTGTTGATTTTTAACAAAGTTTGGTTCAACTTTCAGATGTACACACTAAAAATGAAGTGGAAAATTGATGATTTAATGATTTTAAGCTATTTAAACCCACATAGTTCAATCTCTCCCTACAAAAATTTCATTAGATTTTTTTTATTAAAGTATATTAAAGTATATTTATATATATAAAACTATGCTTTCAAGAGTAAATTTATTGATTGGATAATCACAAACCATTTGAATAATTTGCTGTTAGATCCTAAAATAATAGGTACAAGGGAAACTTAGTTTATTTTTTTGAAATTTCTTTCCTCTGTCAGCCTGTACAGTGATTTGGGGATGATTTTAATTACTCAAAGTCAAGATCTTTTCCATAGATGAGATTTTTATGAGAAAATCATGGCACAGTGGCACGTTGTTGCACTCAGCAAAATCTGTAATTTTCATTTAACACAAGTGCACTGACTGGGACAGCATCGTTTTCATAAGGATAGAAACTGTTTTCAATTCACTACCCATGTTGTTAGTTCTCACTCAGATTACAAAAACAGTAAGATAATTTGACTTAAATAAATTCTGGATGAATTAAAGAATAAAAAAAAAGGAAATTATAAGAAAATATAGACATTTGTGTGATTTTGCAGAGGTATGTGTACGTCTAAACATAAAAAAAATCGCAGAAAGAAATGTTGCTATATTTAAGTCCATAAATGAAAATCATCTGCAAGAAAGGTTACCAGAAAGAAAATTAAAAGAAAGACCACAAACTGAGAAAAGCACTTATGACATACAAAAACTTATGAAGATGGCTGACAAGTCAATAAAAAAAGATGGAACTTCCACAGAAAAATAGCCAAAGGGTGCCAGTGAGAAATTCTCACGTCCTGACATGAGAAGGAAATATACAGACAGCTAGTAAACACAGATGAAAAATTACTCAGCATCAGTAATAAAAATACATAATAAAATAAAAATAAGACAGGATTTTTCTTTTCTACCAAAACAGCAAATATTAGAAGTATTCTAATCTAGGGTGACGTAAAATAAATATTTGCACTCATAAATTTCTGGTACCAATCGCGACAAAATTTTGGGGGGATTTGTGCACTATGCAAACACTTTAAAAATGCACACACGATACTGTCCAAAGATATCAATTTTAGGAAGGTATCCCCGAAAACGAAAAGGCATGTGCACAGATCACGTACCAACAGCATCCCTTCTAGAATTATTCAGAACATTGAAGACTTGCGAAGCAATGCCTCCGATCCAGGAGCAAGTCACATACGTCTACAGAGTGAAGATACTACACAAGGAATAAAGTTGCGTTGTTGCAGACTTTATGACTTGAGAAAATATTCATGTTAAGAAAAAAAATAAAAGGTTACAAACTATTATTCCAGTTTTGCAATACACACGCAATTAAAAGACCAGGAAAGAAAGTCCTCGTAATGTTAATACCATTAATGGCGTCATTTCTGTGTGGTGAGATTCCTGCGATTTTTATATTCTTCCGGATATACTTTAGCACTTCCCAAAATGTTTATAATAAACATACATCACTGTTACAATCAGAACATACATTGATTATACTTATATTCTGTGTGTGTATGGTACACACACATTCTGAGGGCTGTCTTGAAAGTGTCCTATCCAGACATCGGTATTTCTGTTTTTCATTATTTTGTTTTCATTTTTCATATGTATATGAGTATATACGTGAATATGTATGACTATATGTACATATATATATATGCAGAGAGAGAGAGAAAGAGAGAGAGAGAGACTCTTTCATGTGGGTGCAAATGTACATTAAAAGGACATTAGCGACAGTGCCACAGAAAAATTCAGGTCAACTTATATTGACCTTGCTGGGTATGTTTCTGCCAACACATACGGCACCTACTGTGCGCCAGGCACTCTTCCAAGTGCTTTAGGTCATTCAATTTATTTCATCTTCGTAACAATTCTATGAGGTAGTTATTGTTATTATTTTCATTAAATAGACGAAAAAACTGAGTCGCACACTCCATGTACACTTCAGTCCTCTTTCTTCCCCGCCATTTCACGCGAATCCTAACCACCTAGAAATTCGATCTGACCCTCGCCGCCTAGGTCCTCACGAGGGATACTCCCAGGGCACATCTGTGTGTTTGGGTGTCTTGCTGGAAGTAGGGAGATTTTAGAGACCCGCAGCCAGAAAACCATGCCCTTCTGCCCTGTATTTGCGCCGGCTTCCTTCCCGCAGCGTCCCTCCGGCTGGGCCACCGGGACCTGGACACAGGAGACGCTCCCGGAGGACCCCCGCCGCCCTCGCCCTCCGTCGCCCCGCGAGCGGCGCGCAGCCCTCCGGCCAGCGGGGTTGGGCCGCGCCACCTGCTCCCCGCTCTCGCGTCCCCGCCCCGCGTCCCGCCTCCGCGCTGCGCCCGCGCCCCGCGGTCCCTCCCTCCGGCGTGACGGGAGCTCCGGCGCCGGCTGCCCGGGCCGCGAGCGCGGCCGAGCTGTCAGCGGGCGGACGGGCAGGGGCAGCCGGACCGGCGAGCCGAGCGCACGGCCCTCGCGGCCGGGAGCCGCAGCTGCCGCCCGGCGCGGGAGGCCGCCTTCCTGTCTGCCCGCCGACCGCGACCGCGGTGGGACGAAGATGCCGCTCCTCGCCCCGGGGCCGGCGCGGGTCCCCCGCCGCGGGCGTTCGCCGCCCTGGAGCGCCGCCTGGATTTGCTGCTGGGCGCTCGCCGGCTGCCCGGCGGCCTGGGCTGGGGACCCGCGCTCAGCCGCCGCCCGCCCGCTTCCTCCTTGCCAGGAGGTGAGCAGCACCTGGCCGGGGACCCGAGCTGGCGGGGGCGGGGCGCAGACCGGGGGTGAGAGTGGTGCCTCCTCGATTTCGCTGTGTACCGTCACCTTTCTCCTTGCTTGGCGGGCAGGAGGTTTCCTTTGCTTCGAGGGGCGAAGTTGCCCGCCCGGCCAGCTGGCCGGGAGAGGGTGTGTGGCTTTGCCGTCTCTCGGGTGATGCTTTTCTGTCCGCGCTCGTGTGTTTGGGGGCTCTGCGGGACTTTGCGGCGCCCTCTCTGAGGAGCCTGGCTTGAGGACCTGGGGTCGAGGGAGAGATTTCAGGAAGGGGAGGAGACTGGGGAAGCCTCGCCAGTGGGATCTGGAGAACCATCTCCTCGGTGCTTTTTCAGAGAGCCAGACACACCGGAGGATTTCCCGCGCCGCCTCCCTTTCCCCCACTCCCCAGACTCTACAAACGCCTTCGTCCCGCTCCCCTGCCCTCAGCTTCCGGATGAGGTTCTGGGGGGTTGTTAAACCAGCGCATGCTGTCACTTGACCTGGCAAGATGTGGATTTGAATTAGGGGGAAAAAAAGAAGAGTTTGTACATAGAGAAGGGGCAGGTCGATAACGTAGAAAATTAGAAAAGACAGTGAATAACCTCCTTTGGGAAGGTGCTTTATCCCTTGGCTGAAGCGATGCCGCTTTGTATTTTGTAGCTTGAGATTATTGCTGATTTATATCCCAAAAGGACAAACTGTGAGTGATGAGATCTTTTTCTAACTGGGAGCGAGACTTAGCGTGCTAAAAATTTACAAGGAGTGTCATTGGTATTTGTATTGGGTGTTTCTCTCTCCCCTCCAGAAAGAAAATTCTCTTAATGAAAATCAGGGGAAGGAACAACATTTCTGACCTACTTTGAGTGATTATGTTGGGGAGGATATGAGGAGAGTGGATACTGTTTGTGGGAAGATTGCTAGGAATGGGGTGATGGGTTATTTTAATTTGTGTAGCAAAGATAGATTAGCCAATAGCCCCTCTGGGAGGAAAGGGCAGACTCTGTTCCTTTGTGGATGTTGCTATAACTTCTTTTACTCAGGCTTGAACTACAGAGAATCTGTGTTCTAGACATCATCCATCCATAGATTTTCATCTTTCTCTCCTTACGTACAAGTCCCAAGATAGACCGAAATGAAAGCGAATCAGATCAAAGGCTTGTGTGCAAACACACAGCAGTGTTGTAATTGGGGAACTCAGGGCAAACTCTCAGCAAACAGCTATATTTCATTTCAGTTTTTCTGTCTAATTAGCTTAATCTGTATTCTGCAACTTTATCTGTCACCTGGGAATAATTCATTATTTCAGGTTTCCACTGAAAGCTGCTTCTTGGACATCCTCCGATTGAATAGTTGTGATAGGATAGACTTTGTCCTCCAGTCCCTGAGTCCCAATATGCACAAGGTGTTTCTTCTTTAAATTGAAAAGTCTTAAGTTCCTTGTAACATTAAATCACAGTAAGAAAGAATCTGCTTAAAATGGGTGAAGGTCAGGACCAGTGAAGGTGATGCTTTTGATGACTACAACTAGACTAATCCTTTAGAAGAGCACATATTCTACACATGTGTAACTAGAAAGAATGGAGGGAGAGTCTGCAACCTAAGACAGAAAGGAGAGGCAGGGAAATGGACAGAAAGTTCGGGAAGGCTGTATTCAATTAATCCCAGCTCCGTATTGCACTGGCTTTCAAAATTGCATGTGACTCATCCCTTGAGGTCTCAAGTTTGAATTTTCTGTCTGAAAACATAAATAAATAAAATATATAGGATGCTACTGAGTCTGCTTTGGCTAGGTGCTTTTAGAAATGCTAATGCATAGATCCATTTATGTTCCTTCTGATGACAGACAAAACAGCTGGAAAAGGACTGACTGGGAATTAGAAGTTCTTTAGAAGTAGGAGAGGCCTGCTGGGCTCCCAGGGGATAAATATGTGTCTTGGTTTCTGGTCTAACAAGGGGAGCTAATTTACAGAACTGATTGTTTCTCTCTGACGTTATTTTTAAGAGAAAGGCAGGGAGGGCAAGTGATGGTCAGCCTTTGAGGGTAAGTGTTGGCTTACTCTGGGGGTAGCAAGTGTCTTCTTGAGCTCAGCCCTTTCTTCTGACATACTTATAGGAATGTGAGCTAAACCCCTGTGGACAAAGACACAATTATTCTGTATCCATTCCTGCTCATTTATCCCTTGCTTTATTCTTTCTTAACATTAAGGGTGGTGAATGTCACCAACATCTTGCGGAGACTACAGAATTAAAGTGAGGAGTTTTGAGGCTGGAAACTAAAGCCAACTCTCAACATAAGAGCATGTGGAAGAAAGAGTATGGAAAAATTTGTAGGTCATTCTGAACATCATTTCTCCCCAATAGTTTTTCTCACCCTTATTTATCAGTATTTTTATAAAAATAGTCAGGTTTAACTAAGTTACATAGACCCTAATTTTTCTTGTCTGGTTTTAGAGGAAAGGAACTAAAGGAAGAGAAGCATAGAAAACTGACCTGAGGGTAAGCTAGTTACGATTGCCTAAGTTCAGGAAAAAAGGCACTTCAAACAGGCAACGGTGTCATGGATAAACATTTCCTTTTTAGTTTTACAGAAGACTGGACTCTGGGATGAAGTTCATAAAATACAGCTGCTTTTGTCAAATTCCTTGGATTATGGAGTGGAAAAAGGGAGAAGAATGATTGCTTTGGGATGTTCAACTGGTGATCAAATCAGCAGGGTGGACACATAAGCACAAACAGGAAGTGATGGTTTGGGAAACAGAAATGAAAGTCAAGTCAACATGCCAGCAGATGAAGGACAAGAATAGGATGTGACTTTAGTGAATGGTGTTAAAAGAAAAAAAAGAGAACTGCATATCAGAAAGTACAGAATTCCTCAGGTTTTTATATGGGGGGACTTACAAAGGATAAATACTTTTGGGGGGTAATAAACACTGACCTACTTATTTTTATTCAGCGGATGAGATGAGATTAATATGAGTTAAAGGAAAAACACTATGTCAATGTGAGCGTCTATTCCCAGAATAGAAGAGCTAGAGCCTGATATTTCAGGAAGAGTCTATAGTGAAACCTCAGAGGTTCATAGGCTAGGCCTGTCCAAGAATTGGAATGGAACTTTTGACTCAGTGATAATAGAACTTAATGGGGCTTCCAGAGGAAAAAACATAAAGGCTAACAGAGGATTCGGAGTAGGAGTAAGGTATTAGAAGATAGAGTGCATGAGTAACAGGAATAGAACTAAGTGGATTATGTATGCATTATTTAAATTTGGTAAATTAAATCACAAAATACTTGATTCTTAGTTCACTGCTCTAAAATCTTGCATAATAAGCTTCTACTGGTCTCTCTGGATCGTGATTGAATGATGACTTTTGCTGAGAGTTTTTATATACTATAAATGTTTGTTCAGTTTATACTATATGCCAAAATGTCAGAGGATGTGAAATTACTAATTTAAAAAATATAGCTGGCTTGGCGCCTGTGGCTCAAGTGGCTAAGGCGCCAGCCACATACACCCAAGGTGGCGGGTTCGAATCCCCAGCCCAGGCCCGCCAAACAACAATGACGGCTGCAACCAAGAAATGGCCGGGCATTGTGGCGGACGCCTGTGGTCCCAGCTACTCGGGAGGCTGAGGCAGGAGACTCGCTTGAGCCCAGGAGTTGGAGGTTGCTATGAGCTGTGATGCCATGGCACTCTACCCAGGGGGATAGCTTGGGGCTCCGTCTCAAAAAAAAAAAAAATAAAAAATATAGCTTAATCAGGTAAGGATAAGACAGATATGGAAAAAAAATATGACAATCAATTTATTTGTAGCCAGGAGAGAAAAAAGGGGCAGTCAGATCTATAGGAGAGGATTGGAAAAGGGCTGGTGGAGGAAGTGAATGAGACTTGAAAGTAAGTAGAAATTTGCCAAACAGATGTGAGTGCGGACTAGTTTGGGGGAAAGACATTTCTGGTGTAGAACACAGATGCAAAAGGACAGAAACTGGAAATGGCATGGTGTTGTAATTGGTTATCGCTGAGTACAGCATGTGACAAGAAGTCTAAGAGAGATGAGTATGAGAGGCAGGCAGGAGCCTGATGGTAAGGGACCTATGTCACGCGAAGAAGCTGATCTTCATTTGGTAGGTAATAGGCAGCACAGAAAGATTTAAAAATCAGGAATGATAAAATATCCTTTAATCTAGCAACAGCGTGGAGGTGACATTAGAGAGGAGGGGAACAGAAAGAGGTGAGCCCTGCCAGGAGGCAATTGTAATAGTGCAGGTAAAGGATGGCAGAACTGCAGCGAAGGCAGATGAGTGCAGGTGGAAAGGAGAGCGTGATGTTAGAAGATGGAATTGACGGTAAGTGGATGTGGAGGGTGAAGGAGTAATCAAGATTCTGACTTGATTAGAGGTTGGTGCCTCCAACCTCTGTGAGAAGGAATGTGAGGAAGATGGGATAAAGAGTTTGGTTCTTTCTAGAAAGGTCAAGTTTGAGTACAGTTGCTCAGTAGACAAGCATCAGGCCCTGTTCCTTAGGGGCCTGGTCTGGGCTAATGTGGAGATTGGGGAATCATGTGAATGAAAGACATGGTTGAAATGACTGGACTGGATGAGATCATCCAGGGAGTGAGAACAGAGAGGGCCTCACATCTGTCTGGAGTTATACCAACATAAAAGTGGGCAGAAATTGAGGAATTCTACAAAGGAGACTTACATATCAGCAATGGCTAGTCTAGGAGAAATGTGACAGTATGGAGTTGAAGAAATGTGTGTCAATTGCTTAAAGAAATCCAAATAAGATGAAGACTGAAAAGAGAAATTTGAATTTGACCTTTAGGTTACTGATGACTTGTACCAAAATGGTTCCTAAGGGATGGTGGAATGGGTTGAGTATTTTTTTTTTTTTTTTGGAGACAGTCTCATTTTGTCACACTTGGTAGAGTGCTGTGCTGTCATAGCTCAGAGCAACCGCAAACTCTTGGGCTTAAGCCATACTCTTACCTCAACCTCCCAAGGAACTGGGACTATAGGTGCCTGCCACAATGCCCAGCTGTTTTCTTTAGAGACAAGGTCTTGCTCTCCCTCTGGCTCTGGAACCTGTGAGCTCTGGCCTTGGCTCAATCCACCCACCCTGGCCTCCCAAGTGCTAGGATTATAGGCATGAGACACTGTGCCCCACAGAACGGGTTTAGTATAAACTGGGAGGTCAGGTGGTGGTGATGGAATAGAATTGTATTAGATAGACTTTTTGGATTTGGTAAGGTATTGGGTCTTCCAAATCCACATAAATTAGAAGACTTGTAATGGTCATGCTTTCTGTGTCAGAATTTGAAGGGAATAGTTGAGAAATATCCTTTTTGCAAGTCTCTGAAGGTCATGGGCTGTGGTTGGAAGTGTCAGAGATTTAAAGTCACACTGTCACTGAGTTAGGACTCAGCCTCTGTGTTCAAGTAGTTTATATAATTAATCTTGCCTGTTAATGCTTGTGGAGGTGAATTTTCCATTTCAAGTTCTTATCCTGAGAACCATTTCTCATGTTTTAGGCAAATGTGAGCAAGCATTAACACCATCAATATTTACAATATAAAACTAAGAGTTGACAGATCTGTGAAGTGTCATATTTTAGCACAAGGGATGGAAATAGCAGAACAGTGTAGAATGGCACGTTTTCCTGTGATAGTGTATCCTTCAGCAGTGTCTTGGATCTCACAATAATTTTTTATTGTTGAAAACAGTAGTCAAATTTTGTCTTTTCCTTTCTCTCAAAGAAATCATGGGTAATTCTCTTTCTTTTTTGCTTTTCTAATCTGCATTATATATAATAATTCAGTATTCAACACATTTATTATGTACTTACATACCAGGTACTGACAGTAAACTGGTGAACAAAACATATATGACTCTTATCCCCTGGAGCTTTATAATCTCGTGGGATCAGGTTCAAAACAAAACATACATCATATAATTACATTTGCCCTAAGCGCTATGATGGAAAATCATTATGAACGTTGAGGGGATATAGGCACTTTAGTTGGGTGAGGGCAATGGTATTATCCAGGAAAAGATGTTTAAACCAAGACCCAAAGAATGACTGGGAGTTAATTGGATGAAGGTTGTGTGTGATGGAGATAGAACATTTCAGACAGAGGGAGCCTTCTGGTTTAGATCAATTCTTATATCCTCCCTTAAACTTTGCCAGACTAGCAAAGACAAAGGATTTTTTCTTTTCTCTGAATTCTAGTTACAGCCTATTGTTTACTCTCTGGCACATATATGCTGTCCTATAAATGGTTTGCACATACACAGTGACCCTATGTGGATGGGTAATTGTACTCTGTATAAGGGCATCCAGCTCAGGGGGCAATTAAGAGCAAGAATCCATCCAGTGCTCAGTGTGCCAGCCCTCTGCCCTGGCACAGGTCTGCCTTCATCTGGAGGAAAGGATACCTTTTTCCAATTCATATGCCCAGAGGGGGCACCATTTTCTAAATCACACAAGCCTCTGTATGCTTTACCAGAGGCTTTGAACACACAAACCTTATCTCTCCCTAACTACGTAATATGTTCACTGAGGGCAGGGATTACATCATCTTATTTAGCAAACAGTGAGTAAATACATTTTTTGTTTAAGGCATTTAGGGATTTAAAAAAATGAGTAAGATGTGTTCTCTTTTCTGAGAGCACTGATCACAGCGATAGAAATAGACTAAGTGGGTGGCTTCTGATTTTTTAGTTATAAACAGGAATTGATCTTTATGGTATATTTAATTCTAATTGACAGCTTCTCTTGGTTGTACCAGATTTAAGACTGTGAAATAAAAATCCAATGATCAGAATATACTGGTTTATTCCTAACTCAGTTTACAACTCTGGAGTTGAAGATACCATTTATTATCCTCATTTGAAGCCTCACTAGAAAAGGCTCTTTTCTCTAAGTCATTGGTTCTCCAAGTGGGATCCTGGGACCAGCAGTGTCAACATTACTAAGGAACTTATTAGAAATGCAAGTTCTTGGGCCCTGAATACAACCTTCTAAATCTGACACTCTGGGGTTAAGTCTCATTGAGAACCACTGCCTTCAGTATAAAGTGAGGAATAGTTTAGTTGCATTAAATCCAGAGACCTATTTCATTGATAAGATTCCTAAGCATGTCACCTTCTCTTCCTGTTTCTTCAGGGTTTCTTAGAAACTCCTTTCATATTCCATCAAATGGACCTTGAGCTCCTCTTGTTACCATGAAGTACATCAGCGAGGGTTTCTTAATTATCTCTCTATGCCAGGGAACTATGTCAGATACTGGTGATAAAAGAGGATGCAGAGGATAGTATCATCATTCTCTAGTACAGTGATTCTCAACTTCCTAATGTTGTGGTAACCCCCGCACAAGAAGAGCAGTGTCTCGGTTCCTAAGACCATCAGATATATGTGTTTTCTGATGGTCTTAGGTGACCCCTGTGAAAGAGGAAAGGGTCGTTTGACCCCCAAAGGGGTTGTGACCATAGGTTGAGAACCTCTGGTCTAGGAACTCAGCCTGATAGAAAAAGCAAACATGGAAATTAATAAGTAAAAAAGCAAACATGAAAATTAATAAGTACCTTTTCCTTAGATCAACATTGAAATAGAAAAAAATGGCAATATTAAGAGGGAATGGTTAACCTTCTTGTTATAAAAGTTTGCTATTTATGGGGTGAGTGCTGTTTACATTTTGCTCTAACTGCAGTGTCTTCTTATTATAGGACAAATAGTTAAGTATTAAAGGTAATTAAAGATCCTGATTCAAATCTGAGCCCTGCCACTGGTTTGTGTGACCTTGAGCAAATCAACCCCCTTGAAATCTTTCCCTATCTGAAAATTGAGAGTGTAAATCCTGCCTTATCTACATTAGAATTGCTGTGAGCATCAAGCTAATGCATTTGAAAGTGCTTTGTAAATTCCTATGCAGTAGCTGATACTAGCTGTTATCCTCATGTAAGTAAGGAACAGTGTTTCTTAGGGTATGGACTCAAGTGTGAAGGAACTGGGATGTGGGTAAGTTAATTTGTTTACTTACAAAAGTATAAGGGTAGTTTTCTACCTATTGAAGTTGTATGTCTTAAAACATTGGATTCAGTTGACTGCTGTGTCATCCCTGAAACTTTCACTTAGCTTCAAGCATCTCTTGGTTTTTCTCCTATTGCGCTGTAATCCTTCTCAGTCTTGGCCAGTTTCTCCTCATCTCCTTCTTTATTTTGGTGTGTTCCAAGGCTTAGTCCTTGAACCTCGTATCTTTTCTGTTATCCTTACACTCTTGGGGATGTCACCCAGTCTCTTGGCTTTAAATATCACCCACACATGAATAGCTTCCAAATTTACAGCTGCTGAGTGGCCCATCCCTGGATTCCTGTTAAGCATAGCTTCTATGTCACCAATTGCATACGTGCCTCAAATCTGATATGTTGCAAATATACAGTCCCAAGCTGTCATTCTGCCTCAAACCCTTGTAAGACTTCCTTGAGAACCAAAGCTCTGATGCTGGTTTTCAAGGCTCAACATAATCTATCCTCCATGAATCCTCTAATGTAACCTCTTACTATTTACTCTCCCTGCCATTTATATTTATTTATTTATTATTTATTTATTTATTTATTTGAGACAGAATCTTCCCCTCTATTCTCTAGGCTAGATTGCAGTGGCATAATCATAACTAACTGCAGGTTTAAACTCTTGGGGTCAAGCAATCCCCCTACCTCAGCCTCTCTCCCAAGTAGATAGGACTATAGGCAGGTGCCACCATGCCTGGCTTCCTCTCCCTATGGACTAAGCTTATAAATTACCACGGACTGGGTAATTTATAATGAACAGAAACTTATTTGGCTTGTGGTTCTGGAGGAGGGGAGGTCCAAGTCTGAGGGGCCACATCATAGATTGCAAAGAGGTCAACATATCTCATTCAAAAAAAATAGCATCTATAACAGCACAGGAATTAAGTAATATCATTTTGAGGGCCAGTGTGAAAGGAGAGGATGGCAGAGACTGAGGGTCTTGTGAGGCAAGCTGTGGAAAGCCATTGACATCAAATCAGAAAGATTATTCTCTTGGCAAATGGAGGAAGATGAAAGGGAAATCATAGAGGATACAGGAAGATCAGTTAGGAGACCATAGCCTGGTGCATACGAAAGAAAAAAAAAAACACCTAACAGTTGTGCAAAAGACAGTGTGAATGGAGAGGGGGTGGAGGTGGATTCAATAGTTATTAAAGAGATCCTGTTTTCAGCAATTTGTGTCTGAGTGATAAACTTCAGTTCATCATGACTTAGAGGTTTTTGGTTTGGGTAAATGCTGTTGCCTTCAGGAGGTGGAAGAAGAAGAGGTTGAGGCTCGGAGAAATAGGATGAATATAGTACTGGACATCATGAGTTTAAATTGCCCAAGGGAAAGCCAAGCAGTGTTCTCCCAGAAACAGGTGGATGTACAGGAGCACAGCCGAGCAACAGTTTGGGAGCCATGAGCACATAGAGACAATTGAAGCTGCTGGTGTTGATGAGGTCACCTAGGCTCTGGCTCTGGCACACTCTCAAGCAGTGTGTTGAGATTGCTTAGGGAAATGTTAACATTTAAGAAGCAAGCAGAGCCAGAGGCATTTGAGAAGGAAACTAATAAGGCACAGCCAGTAGAGAGTGGTTAGCACAGTAGCTGGCTCAGGTCGATGGAGAGACCAGTAAATCTGGAGTATGCTGTAGACATGGTGATTCTCCATATTTAGCAATGCATTTGAATTATTGTCATACCCTGATGGGCAAGATGCAGAAATATGTGATGAAGATGGACTCTAGGCAGATTCTTGGCTATTTGAATAAATGTATCCTAAGGGTTTTTTTTTTTTTTTTGGCAGTTTTTGCCCAGGGCTAGGTTTGAACCCACCACCTACAGCATATGGGGAAGGCGCCCTACTCCTTTGAACCATAGGTGCTGCCCCCTCCCCCCTTTTTGTAGTTTTTGGTCAAGGCCGGATTTTAACCCGCCACCTCCAGTATATGGGGTTGGTGCCCTACTCCTTGAGCCACAGGCGCAACCCAAGTTTTTTTAATTTAAAGAATTGATAACTAAGCTGAAAGAACTTTCCTAATGCAGTACTTTAGTGTTTAGTGTCTAATCTCCGTCCCAATATTATTTATTATGTCTATTTTTAGCAATATTTTAGTTTTGAGAAGGTATAACCAAATTTTAGCATGTTGGCAAGCTGAGGAGGGTGTCTAATGAGGTAAAAAACAGAAATAGAATTCAAAATGATTTTGAAAAGCTAATAATTGGCAAAGAAATATAATTGGTTTAAATGTAGACTGTTATTTTCTTCTGAAAATTGAATATTCAAGCATAGGCTGGAGAAATTTTATCTAAAAGTACTTCTGAAGCCACATGGCTGCTAAAAGCAATGATGATGGGTCTTAGGTTCTTCTGATGAACAGAATGCTTGATTCATGGAAGGCAGGCATTTCAGTTATGTCATTAATTCAACTTAGGTGCAATATTTAAAGACAGATATTGAAAAAGGGTAACGTTGGCTTGAGATGTTGAATTAGGAAGATGAGTTAATTGGAAAGTATGTCACATGAAGACTAATCAAAGGAACTTGGGATGTTGAACTTGGAGAAGACTTAAGGGGCTCATGATATAGCTTCAAACATGTTAAGTACATGTTTGTACATGTTAAGTACATGACATAGCTTCAAACCTGTATAAGAGGCATAATGCTCATTTAGAGGATAAGATTTGGATTGGTGGGTGATAGACAGAAGAATGTAAAATTTAGTT
This sequence comes from Galagoides demidoff, assembly GCA_963574575.1. Taxonomy (NCBI): domain Eukaryota; kingdom Metazoa; phylum Chordata; class Mammalia; order Primates; family Galagidae; genus Galagoides; species Galagoides demidoff. The sequence goes on from CAUYQV010054908.1 coordinate 23,307, forward strand.
CATCCAAGAAGGTGTTTTATTTCTCTAGGAGGCATAAAATGTGTTTTTGTACTTTGAAAATTACAGAGCTCCTGTGTTGGATAGACTGCTGACCTGGGTTGCATCCATGGAAGTAATGAATTCTAGTTTACTGCACTGTGCGCCTATATTACAATGATGGATTTAAGGGGCAATCCAATGATTGCTCAAGGTTATATCTATACCTCTGTAACAGGGGAGAAGGTGAATCTTTGCCCTTGGTGTTTAGTCCTATGATATATTTTTTTCTTATTCTACTATACTTCGTACTTTATTCTAAGATTGCCACATGTAAACAAAACCCAGTACCCTTTGATGTTTAGTCTAACATCCTAAAATTGAGAATAGAAAGAATTGTCCATTTGAAAGTTTAATGCAGACTTCTATTTGGTAATTCTTGGGCATATCAATAATGTATACCATGAAATAACTTGAATCAAAATAACACTTGGTGCTTAAACACATCTGAGTCCATTGTGCTAGGGAAGTGCTTTCCTATCTAAAGATAAGATAAATATTAGCATCATTTGCTTTAGTTATTTTTTATGGTTTCATTTAATTGCTTTAAAATTAAAAGCAATATGTGTGCATTCTAGAAAAATGAAGCATCGAAAACATCTCCAATCTCACTAAATATGTACACCACTCTTAAAATTTTAGTATTTATAGTAGGAATAATGAATAAAAACAATAGCCAGATACAATTTTAAGTGCATTTTAATTATTAACTCATTCTTCCCCTCAAGATCTGATGATCTTGGTCCTAATATTTTCAGGCAAGGTAAGTTACTTGTGAGCCCAGGCTGCTACCTCAGGGCCCACACTTTTCATTCTCAGGACATACTGCCTCTATCACATACGTCAAATGTCCTCTCTATATGTTCCCTTGTGAATATATACGTACAGATACACAATGGGAATATTCTGCAATGCAGTTTGGTAAACTTTATTTTTGAATTTAATAATATGCCTGAACTTGTTCCTCTATTTGACTCACTAAGAAATTTTTTATTTTTTATTTTTTATTAAATCATAGCTGTGTACATTAATACTATCATGGGATACAGTGTGTTGTTTCTATATACAATTTGAAATACTTTCATCCATCTGGTTAACATAGCCTTCATGTCATTTTCTTAGTTATTGTGTTAAGACATTTATATTCTACATTTAGAAAGATTCAGATGTACCCTTATAGGATAAACCATAGGCTTGATCCCACCAATCACCCTCCCTCTACCCACCCTCCCCTCCTCTCACTTCCCTCTCCCCTTTTCCAGTATTCTTGGGCTAAAATTGGATTATAGCTTTCATAAGAAAGCTATACATTAGTTTCATAATAGGGTTGAGTACATTGGATACTTTTTCTTCCATTCTTGAGATATTTTGCTAAGAAGAATATGTTCTGGCTCCATCCATGTAAACCTGAAGGAGGTAAAGTCTCCATCTTTCTTTGTGGCTGCATAATATTTCATGGTGTACATATACCACAATTTATTGATCCATTTGTGGGTCAATGGGCACTTAGGCTTCTTCCATGACCTTGCAATTATGAATTGGTCTGCAATGAACATTCTGGTACAAATATCTTTATTATAGTGTGATTTTGGGTCTTCTCGATATATCATTAAGAATTTTAGTTAGTGCTTGAGATGTGTGTCTGACTTGGTTTGAATAGCCAGTTTTTACAAATAGTATTTTGAAAAATCCCTGATTCTTTCTCTGTTGATTTATCTGCCATATTGTGTATATGAATGTATCTTTTTAATGTTTTTTTCGCTATACTTAATGTTTTATATATGGGATGTATTATATACATGCACAAACATTTGATTTCTTTTGAGCTATTTTCTATATTTTTGATTATTTGCACCAAGATTGCACATAGAGGCTTATAATATGGTTTTATGCGATACTTATTTCCTTTGATTTGGAGGTTTCTCAGCTGTACTCAGTCTCCCAGTTCAACTTCAGAACAATTTTGAAAAGTTCCAAAATTTCTCTTAGAGTCTGTTAAATCTCTTCATTTATTTGGAAAAAAAAAAATCATTTACAGTATTACCTGCATATTTAAAGACACAGTCTGTTTCAGCATTTACTGTGGCATCCTGTGTTTCTTAGAGCTCCGTCTTTGTATTCTTACTTTATGTTACTAGTTTCCATGACAGTTTCTCCCAACCATTTCCCCTTTTAATTGGTTTTTCCTGGATATGTTGAAAAGCCATTGGTCTTTGGAAATTAATTGTATATCCAGTTTCTTATAGAGCTGTCTTGTTAATGCTAACATCTTGTTGGGTAATTATTTTCGATTTTCTTGATAACAAGTACTGTTTATTGAGCGGTTAAATGCGTGTAACACTTTCTCACAGCAATCCATATCTCTGCTATTAGAGATGAAGAAAGTGAAGCTCAAAGGTAATTAATAACTTGCAAAAGATGACCAAACTAGTAAGCCATAAAGCTGTGACATACTTGTCTCCGGATACCTCATTTTCCACTGAACTCCACTACCTCCCACTCTGCCCACACGGAGCTGATCTATGTTTACAGCGCTCCACAGACGATTCCTAGAGGCTACATACTTAATCTTATTAGGTGTGTCAGGCCGCTGTTTCCAATTTTCCTTCGGCAGTCAGTCATTTTCAGGTGGTTCTTTTTTCTCCAGGTAGTAATCTCTTTCTCATGTGTTCCGGGAATCTTTCCTCTCCTCCAGGGTAGATGTTAGTCATCCACAGGTTTTGCAAGGAGAGCTCTGTGTACTGTTGTGATTTATACCTGACGTGTAGAGGTGGCCTTGTCCCCCCTCTCTGGGGATTAGCATATCTGTGCAGAGTCCATAACCCAGTTTCTGCCGACTGACAGACTTCCTTTCCATGCTATACTCATGAACTCAGGAAGTAGCATTCTATTTCTGCCAGATTTTCGATTAGGAGAATTTGTTTTAAAGAAGCAGAGCTGTCTGTGGTTCTTTCCCAGTGAGCAGAACTTGACAAGTACTGTGTCTAGGGCATTTTCTGCCTCTGTCTTTATCTGTCTGGTTCTGGAATAAAGGATGTAGACAAAGAGGTGAAATTGAGGTATGTTAGTTGGATGCTATTTTAATGCAGCAGCCTGCAAAATTTCCAAAACAAAAGGGGTTTTCTCTGTTGTTGAAGAAAGTGTATACCAAAGAAAATTCAGAATTAAAATTGATGGACTGTAATTGTATCATTTTATTTAATGTTTTTTCTTCTTCCTTATTCCTATCTCTTCTAAGATTTATTCACAGTTATTATGGCTCAGGCATTGTTGTAAATATTTTAGACATACTAATCCATTGAATAGCAATCATTTGTTATTAGTCCATTCATTCATTCTTCATGTGAATGATACTACTTTAAAGTGCTATTCAGATATTTTATGGGAAAGTTAAACCATTGCCTCAATCTTTTCTAAACTTTAAATCTTTTTAAAGATTAATCAAAGTACACTAATCTATATTTATTTAAAGCATACAATTTGGTCAGTTTGGGTCATGAAACCATCATCGTAATCAAGATTATCATTTCAACACCCCCAATAGTTTCCTGGTTCTCATGGTAATCCATCTCTTTCTTCACTCTGTCCCTAGGAAGCCACTGATGTGTTTTCTGTCACCAGGAATCAGTTATGTTTTCTAGAATTTTAGATAAATGGAATTGTATTGCACGTACTCTTTTTTTTTTTTTGGCCTGGCTTCTTTCACTTAGCATAATGACTTAGGTATGCAGGGGTGTCCGACCTGTGGGCCACATGCTGATTTTGTGAGGCCTTTTCTTGCTTACCTGTGGTATTGAATATCACAAAAAGTATAAACGGACCTCTTTTTTTGCTAATCAGCTTTTGTTAATATTTGTGTGTTTAATGTGTGGCCCAAGGGACACATTACACTTATTCTTCCAGTGTGTGGCAGAGGAAAAAAAAAAGGTTGAATGCTCCTGGTTAGAAGTTTATTCACATTGTGATGTGTATCAAGTTTGTTCTTTTTTATTGCTGAGTAATATTTCATTATATGGGTGTGTCACAATTTGTTATTTAATATACTTGTCTATTTTTAGCATAATATAGTTCTAATCACAGTATTTGACATTATTAAACTCCAGTGTGTTAATTTAATCTGTGAACAGGAAGAACTAATTAGAGAGTACTCCAGATAGGGTGTTTATAAAGTTCAGCAGCGCCAGTCTAAAATGTAAACGTAAGCACTAGGGCACTCTGGCCACTCTAAGCTATTCCTGGAGGCGATTTTCTGTTTGACTCCGTGTGTAGTGCTGTTCTGATGAATCTTGATGGAGAGCTAAGCTTTCTGGTAGGTGTGGCTGTTGTAGGAACTACTTTCACTTGCCTGCCTCTCTGTACATCATTTCACTGTCAGTTCATGGAGGCACGTCGTCTCTCGGAGTGCAGAAGAGAAAGGTGGATCTCACAGCCCTTGTCCATATTCTGCCAGGTATAATGTGCTCCTGTGTATAAAGCGCACTTATGTTTTTGGCCCAAACTTTCAGAAAGAAAAAACTTTTTAAGGTTTTTAAAAGAGAGTGGAAGTGGCTGCACAGTGGCGCCTCCTCTGAAGCGAGGGGCAGAGCCTACTGCTGTGGAGAAGCCGGGAGTGAGCTCAGTGCAGGTGAGAGTGGGCTGGATGACCCGAGTAACTGCCCTCACCCAGTTGCCCCCTCCCAGTCCATCCTCATCTCCATATCTTATTTCTTCTCACCCACCTGCATTGGTGGGATGTCCAGAGCTGCTGTGCTGTGAACCCTGGCAGGCTTATTTTCCAGGAAGCTGCTGTGAGGGGCCAGGGCTGGCCCTGCCTGCCCTGGGCTCCTGATGGTAGACCCCTCCCCTTTCTGGGCTGCCATGTCTCTCATGCAGCTGGCCCCATTCTGAGGTCCCTGGGACACTGCACTGAGGAAGAAGACCCCTGAGCTGGGGTCTGGAAGGCCTAGGTTCTGAGACCTAGTTTTGTTAGTAGTCTGCTGTTGTGACCTTGAACTTCAGTCCCCAGGAAGTTTCTGTCTATGAGAGTGCCTGGCAGTGAAGCACGAAATCTTGAGATACCTGAGCCCATAGATTGTAATTTTGAACCTATGATTTGTCTGAACCCCAAAGGTGGTGTGATGGTATAATTCTCAAACTTGCCAGTGGGAAGAGCCATCTAGGATGCATGCTAACAGACTGGATACCCAGCTCTTTCTCCTGGAGAGCTCATTCCGTGTATTTAGGTGTGGATCAGGAGTCTCATTTTAACCAATTACTGGCAGATTTGCAGGATTTGCAGATGTGGGAATGGCTGGTGCCCCCTTCATTCTGAAGTTACTGAGTGTCCAAGGTCTGGATGGCTCAAGGAGGTCATGGTCTAATCACTAAATAGAATTGTAAATGCAGAGTACTTCACTGGAGTTTCATCAGAGAAGGTGTCCTCCTCAAGTGTGGTGTCCTGGGGGGCCTTAGAATGAGGCCAGCTGCATTAGAGATGAGGCAGCCTGGAAAGGACAGGGATCCACTAACAGGAGCCTGGGCAGGCAGGACCAGCCCTGGTCCTTCATACCAGCTTTCCAAGAAGAATCCCACTGAGGTTGTCAGTGGAACAGCTATGGCTTCAATGGATATGGGTGGGAATAGGAAATGAGTGAAGGTGGGAATGAGGGTGGGCTGGGAGGGAAGCAGGGTGGAAACTCAAGCCATCTGGACTACTTTCATCTGCCACCTCGTTCCCAGTTTCTCTGCAGTGGCCAGCTCCATGCCTCACACCTCTTGTTAGAGAAGGGGACACTACTGTGTGGCCACTTCTGCCTTCCTTTCCATGAGGTCTGAATGTTAACCTCATTGTTACTGTGGCAGCATGCTCACTTGTAGGGTGGGCTGGAGTCTCCTGCAGCTGTGGTGCCTGCCTGGTCGGGGGTGGGGTGGCTAGGGAGGAGGTTGGGAGGAGAGGGTGCAATTACCATATAACAGGGTATTATTTTGCATATGGATGTGGTTATTGCTTTGTAGAGTTACACTTTTAATGCATAAGCATAAAGAAAAGAATGTAAAACATTCATATAGATAATGGAATTAGCACTGCCCATATATATTGTGCATCCTTATTTTTTCCTCAAGAAATCTGGTCAAATAGTGTGCATTATATGTGGCAAAATATGGTATTCAGAGGCTAAAATGAAGACTTTGTTTAGTTCATGTTAATGAATATTTGCATACTTTATGGATAATGAGAGCAGTCTTTTTGTGTTCAACTGGAAGAACAATTAAATTATTCATTATTAATTGAAATTATATTTCTATTGCTAAAGGAAAAACAGAGGTATTAAATTTAGCCACGTTTACTTGAGCAAGAGAAAGATTCTGGAACTGCACAGAATTACTGATGAAGTTGAATGTCTGCACCTTAAACCTGATGGGCTGTATTTATAACTAGAAAGCAGGAAAAAATGCACAGAGAGTACTTTATTGGTGCAGCTCAGCATATGCTGTATTTGGCAGTAATTTTGCAACTTTCACCCTTGATTGGCTGGAGGTTCAGCTGCTATGATTGGCTGAGACTCCACTACTTGTTATAAGAATATACTTGCAGGTTAGGTACAGTTCACTATGTACAGAAAAAGCTTTAGGCCAAACTTAATGTATGAAGCAGCTTTTGGCCACACTAAATCAATTTAATGCCATAAACCCTAAACCCAGTAAGATAACTCCTCCTTCTCCTCCCTCTCCTCCCTCCCCTCCCTCCCCTTCTTCCTCTCCCTCCCCTCCTACCCTCCCCCCTTCCCCTCCCTCCCTCCCTCCCTTCCTTCCTTCCTTCTCTTTCCCCTTGCTCCCCCTTCTGTGGGGTGATGGGAATTTGGTTGACTAACATGTTTGTATTTAGAGCAAGATAAGAATTACAAACTAATGGTGGTTTTGCAAGTTTTGAGGACCTTTATGGTTTCCTTGTTTTGTTGTTCTGGGAAGATAAGGGGTATTGGTACATACTATGACTAGCTAACATTACCTGTCTAGGTTTATCTCTTCTTAGACTCCATTTTCTTTCTTTCTTTTTTTTTTTGCAGTCTTTGGCTGGGGCTGGGTTGGAACCCACCACCTCCAGCATATGGGACTGGCGCCCTACCCATTTGAGCCACAGGTGCTGCCTTTAGACTCCATTTTATGTGATGACCTTAACAGGACAGAGAGAATGAATGTAACTCGTTTGGCATCCTAGTAGCAAGTTCTGAAATCTCCGTGATGGACACAGGCTAGTCCTTAACCTGATCTTTTCAACTATGACATTTTTTCTAACTTTCCTTTCAAAACCAGAATTTTTATTTCCTTCTCTTTTCTCTTTTCAACTCACTGTGGTCTGGTTTTTAATCCCAGTTGTTTACCTAAATCTCTTGTTTTGTTAGTAATCATCTACTAACCAGTTTCTTTAACTCTCATCCTCCCCTGTCTCTCTGCAGCATTTGACCCTGCTTCCAGGCAGCTTCTGTCTTGCTTTCTGAGACATTTTTAATGTTGTATCACTCGTTGTTATGTCCTTATTTCTTCAGCTAGCTTGTCTTCCATGACCTCTTTTTAAATGTTGGTTGTCCCAGGTTTTTGCTTTTGATCTTCTTCCCTATGAATTGTAGATATTTTTTCTGAGTGATCTTATCCACATCTTCTTTTGTTAATCATTATTCTTGTATACATGGAAGTAATGTATACTTATTAGAAACAGTTTGAATAATTTGAAGAAGCAAAAATGAATCACCTGCAGTCCCACTTATGCGGAACCATTATTTATTTATTTTACAGAACAAACCAACATACTTATTTATAGCCAGCTCCAAGACAAGTACAAATGGTAAGAAGCAGATTTAATCATTGATCAAACACAGAGGAATTATCAATAGGCAACCAGAAGTTATATCACATTTTTAAATCAACAGCAACATCATCTTATATCTCAGTCTATTTTCTACCGAAGAAAAATATTATTCATTTTTCTCAGCATAGAATCTATTAGTGGAGAGTAGGTGAAGTTACTAACTTGCTGGTACCTTCAAAGTGTGCCTACGGAATGGCCTAAAATAGTGTCAGTCTAAGACATAAGTTGGTATTAGGTAGACAAATGGAATTATTTCTTGGGAAAGGAAAACAGACATCATAGGATAAATAATTCAAAACAGAAAATGGAAGAGGCCAAAAAGAAGGCAAAACCACTCCAAACGGTAAGTTGCCTGGTCTCCTAGTGCTTTGACTCATCCCCTACCACCTGCACAGAGGCTTTGGAGAAGTCAAACTAGCAAATTCACTCCTATAAAGACTGAGACTATTGCTATACTCTCAGTCAGTTCAAGTTGTGAGCATGAAGCCCCTATTCAATTCACACAAGTACTATCATTCCTTAAGTTCAGGACAGCTTGGGCCAGTTTACCTGCATCCAGGACCTGTGTTGCATCAGGTTGTGGCTGAAACCCTTTAGAGTCTGTGACTGTTGCACATGCAAAAGAATCAAAATCCACTGTGAGGTCTTGTACATTCCTCTCATTGGCATCATCAAAGCTGTTTTGCCATGCACCTGTTTAAGGTGTTTCCTCAAAACTGGTTTATGTGCAAACACCATATCACAGTAGTTATGGGGCTTATCTCCACTGTGAAGGTTAAGATGATCCTGTAAGGAACACTTCTGAGAAAAGGTTTTCCCACAGATTTTACACTGGAAAGGTTTAATTCCGGCATGCACATGCATATGTCGATGAAGGTTGCCGTTCTGAGTAAAAGTCTTGCTGCAGAGTAGACACATAAAGAGTTTGTGCATTTTTAATGGTTGGTGTAGTTCTCCAGGTGACGAAACACCCTGGTACACTTTGGGCATTGGTGATGCCACTGTAGACCTTTGTCTACACCTCGAATACTAGGCCCAAAGACATCTTTTGAGGCCATGATGATGTTATCACTGCCTGTATAAGAGAG
>CAUYQV010054913.1:0-11736 GCA_963574575.1 Galagoides demidoff
CCAAACAACAATGATGGTTGCAACCAAAAAATGGCCGGGCGTTGTGGCAGGTGCCTGTGGTCCCAGCTACTTGGGAGGCGGAGGCAGGAGACTCGCTTGAGCCCAGGAGTTGGAGGTTGCTATGAGCTGTGATGCCATGGCACTCTACCCAGGGGGACAGCTTGAGACTCTGTCTAAAAAAAAAAAAAAAACAATACAAACTTACCGTGTTATAGAAATTCAAAAGAGATTGAGAACTGCATGTTTAAGGAGCAAATCGGAGAAGGCAGGGTCAGGTATTGGGCTATGAAGTATAAGGACAATTGGCCATATGACTTGCCTAATATGGGCTTGATGAGAAGCACAGAAAGGGAGTGGGTTGGATAGGTAAAGTGAGGTAAGTTCATTAGAGCGACTAGTCCTGGGAGGACCAGTATAGCTTCTTTTCTTGGATTCCTTATCTTGTTTTAGGGAGACTTGATATTGGCATCACTGTATGAGAAGTATTTGTGAGGGGAGAGGTGTGGGAATAAAAGAATGCAGCTCAGATTGCCTAGGTAATCTAGATTACCTTGTAGGCTTTAGTATGCCTAGATTGCCTTGTAGGCTTTAATATGAGGTGAGATAAGGGCTTTGATGGGTTTTTCCAAAGAAGAAATAGGGATTATGAGATACTGGGGAAGAATGGATCAGAGGAATTTAGCAGTTAATGAAGATGTAGACCTGATTATAAATGTGTTACAGTAAGTAGAATCTCTCTTAGGGTTCCTGAGGGTCTGGTTGGGAAAAGTTCATGTGGGATCATCTGCTTGGATGACTGAAGCCATCCACTGAGGTAAGCTTAATCCAGAGGAAGAAGAGAAAGTGGATGAGGACATGTCTTTGGTGATACTCAGATAGGGGATGAAAGGAAAAAAGAGTATGTAGGTCAAGAGACAAAGTGAAAGAAAATTAGAAGAGTACAGTAAAGGGAACCAGAAAAGGATGAGTGTTTCCAGGAGGCATAAGTTTTAGTTGAAGCTAGAAGGTTGGATGGATTAAGGCTAAACATTTACTGGACAAGAAAGTGAGGTTGGCATCCATGTGTTTTTGGCCTTGAAAGGTAGAGTGCCAGGAGTAAAGTGAGAGTGGGAAAATGGAATTTTTTTTTTTTTTTTTTTTTAGCTTTTGCCTTATACTCTGGATGAAGAATATAGGCAGAGTGCAGATGAGCTATTTAGTTATGGGTTTAAGTCCTTTGACTTCTCTGTAACTTAGAGAAAGTAGGGGCAGACAAGGTTAATTTGGATGGGAACATAAGTAAATGTATGTAAGGAAAAATTCTGAAAGGGCCCTGATTGCCTTGCATGGATAGTAGATTGAATGCTTACTGTGTTATGTATTTCATTCAGGCTTTGCCAAGTTGCAGGTTGCAGTGATAAACTTAATAGATGTAGTCTGTGGCTTCATGGAATTTATGGGGACAATAATTATATAGATAATCATGTCTATAATTAAAATTATTAAGATGAGGGCTGGGAAGTAAAAGGGCAGATTATTATGAGAAATCAAGTGTTCTGAGAGTCTCTTCCTGAGGAAGTGGCATTAAATAAACCCTAAGGCATTAAGGAGGAGGTAGAAACATGACGTGTTTGGGTGAGGGAAACACTTTTGAAATACAGGAAATTGTGTTGTGTTACTACCTTGAAGCTAGTAAGAGCTTAGATTGTGCAGGAATTATAAAAACTCCCGTGGCTGGAGCCTGCAAAGTCTGGCTGAGGGTATAGACAGGAGATCCACTTGGAGAGGAGAGTCACAAGGCCAGATCTTGCAGATCTTTCCTTTGGGGAGACCATGTTTAAGAGTTTGGGTTTTAGGGTGGCACCACAGGGTTAGTAGATGTTACCTATTGGCTGGCTCACTGGGTAGGGCGCCGGCCCCATATACTGAGGGTGGCGGGTTTAAACTCAGCCCCAGCCAAATTGCAATAAAAAAAAAAGCTGGGTGTTGTGGTAGGTGCCTGTAGTCCCACCTCCTCAGGAGGTTGAGGCAAGAAAATCGTCTAAGCCCAGGAGTTGGAGGTTGCTGTGAGCTGTGACGCCATGGCAGTCTACCAAGGGTGATAAAATGAGACTGTGTCTAAAAAAAAAAGTTTGGGTTTTATTTTGAGTGCAGTGGGAAACTATTTAAAGGGGCAGAATGAAAATGGAGTCTCTTTTCCTTTCATAAGACTTTTTGTCCCATATAGAATCGAGGGCTACTTTGGGATATTTTGGCTTAATATGTTTGCTGGGCAACTGCTCTGCACTGTCTCTGATAGGTTTTGTTCACTGTATGCCTATTTTGTACTGTGTAGTATTAGAGCATCTATGGCCTTTCAGTGGATTTTATCTTATCTGTTCCATTCCCTATTTTATAGATAAACCAGGGCTCATATTTCAGAGATTCTGTTCTGTTAGTTTTGGGAAAACCAGATCTATTTTTAGGGAATAATTTTCTCACCAAAAAAAGGAGTTTTAATTCTTCTCATTTGGAAAGGTTCTTAAGCCTCCTAAGGCTTGACTCTTGAAAGTCCACATTGGCTTTATTTTCTGCATAGGAATAGTTTTGTTTTCAAAGTGGCTTTCACAGATGTATTAATGTAGACATTTTAAGGGATAATATAATATTTAATTTTGTTGACATTGTAGCTTTTTCTTTGAATAGTACTTTGGCCACAGAAAAATATTTTAGTGGCTGTACTGAATTTTAATTGGCTTAAGAGTGCATTAGAGTATACCAATTAAATAATGTAAATGAGACTTTCATTTTTATTAATAACAAGGATTTGATAACTTTCTTAGAAAGATGAAGATGGGGTTTTGGGAATGAAAAACAGTACTCACATTGTGTTTTGTAAGTTTCTTTTTTTTAAAATTTGTTTTTCATTTACTAAGAAAGTGCTTTGAAGTCTACTCCACGTAGTGGACTATTCTACAGTTTTAGCCCGGTCAGGCTTGAACCCGACACCCCAGGTATATGGGGCGGTGCCCTACTCCTTGAGCCACAGGCACCACTCAACAGTGGACTATTTTTAAACATTGCTACATCATCAAACAGTATTTTACCAAAAACAAATAGGTCTAAAATCCAAATTAAAATTGGCTGTTGGCTAGTAGTAGTAAGACAGGATTTTTTTTTTTTTTAAACTAAATTCTTATCTCTTGAGAATAGAACTAGAGGAAATAATCTTAGGTTCTGGTAAGGTGATGTACATCAAACATACCAAAGGAACATCACTGTACTAGTCTTTTATACTCTGGAATTACCTGGGAAAATCCTGACTGAACGGGAAATATTACTAGATGTTTGCCTTCTGGTTCTCTCAGCTCTGAATTTTAAGAACTTGGCTCCATGGGGAAACCTACCTAAGATGACATTTGTGATATTAAACATAGACTGGAGAACTATTTTATAATTATGTTAGTATTTATGTCTTAAAAGATCAGAATGGTTGAGATGTAGGGAAGTTTGATCCATATTTTCATTTAGTTAGGCACAAATGGTTGATAATACCACTTTAGTCGATTTGATGATTTAAGGATAAACCTGATACTTTAAAATTACCTTTTAATTTAAAATGATTATTGTTGATGCAGGTATTTTTAATGAGATCCATGAATGGACTTCAGGGGCCCATGAAATGATATACTTTTTAATTTATGTTTTTTTGATTTGAAGAGATTGTTTATAACCTTTACCAGACCTTCGAAGATGATAAGGAATCAAAATTTAGGAATCACATTTTCTTGCCTTTTTCCCTCCTGCCAATTTCTGAATTATATGCATGTAAACTATATTTTCTGTAATCTGGTTATGTTTTTTCCCTAGGAAATGTTAGTCTAATGATCTTTATTTTTTCTACCTTTAATTATTTGATCCTTACACTACTCATCATCCTCATCACTTTTCATGTTTAATTTTTTTTAAATTATTGTTGGGAATTCATTGAGGATACGAAGAACCAGGTTACATTGATTGCATTTGTTAGATAAAGACCTTCTTATAATTGTGTCCCACCCCCAAAACGTGTACTACACACTGTGACCCACTTCATATTTAATTTCTGTTAAGAATTTGTCAGTTTTATCCATTTCTCCTCAAGGGAGAGGTGACTGTTGGGCAAGTTCATTTCTTTTTCTTTTTTTTTTTTTTTTAGGTAAACTTCATTGAGGTACAATTTTGTGTAAAATAAAATGCACACATTTAAAAGCCTAATTTGCTGGACTGTGACAATACATACACTCTTGTGGCCAGACCATTTTCATCCCCTCAGAATGTTCTCTCTTGGGTTTACATTCATATCTCTGGTCACATTGACCATTGATCTTTTTATCAGTGTAGATTTATATTGCCTGTTCTTGAACTTCATATAATGGAAGCATTGCAATCTATTTTTGTGTGTATGGGTTCTTTTGCACAGCATGTCTTGAGATTAATCCTAGTGCATGTATGAATAGTTTGTTTTTATTGCTGAGTAGTAGTTTCTTGTATGATTATACTACAGTTTGTTTATCCATTTGCCTTTGATGGATGCTTGGATTGTTTTGAGTCTTGGCTTAGGAATAAAGCTGCTGTGAATATTATTCTTGTACAAGTCTTTTTGCAGACTTTTTTCTCTTTTGGATAAATACTAGATAGATTTGCTTAGATCATAGTATATGTTTAACAGGGTAATAAAAATCATCAAATTGTTTTCCAAAGTAGCTGTACCATTTTACGTATCTATCAGCATGTCTGAGAATCTAGTTTTTCCACATCCCCACTAGGTGATGTTAGTCTTGTTAAATTTATCCATTTTAGTTAATGGGTATATAGTAGTAGCTTATTGTGGTTTTACTTTCCATTTTTTAAATTTTGAGTTGGAGATAAATCCTTTGCAGAGATGCAGCGAATATTTTTTTCTTTTTTTTTAGTTAAGGGAAATTATTTTCTTTTTCTTTTTTTTTTTTTTTTGGCCAGGGCTGGGTTTGAACCTGCCACCCTCTGCATATGGGGCCAGAGCCCTACTCCTTGAGCCACAGGCGCCACCCAAGGGAAATTATTTTCTTTAAAGCAATCTAATGTAAAAACAAGCTGAGGTTAAAAGAGAAGAAAGAACATTAAATCTAAGAGACAGAATCAAACAGACAAACAGGAGGAGGGAGGGCCAGCCATTTTTCAGCAGCTTCCATGTTAGGTCATCTCCGTTCTGGAGATGAAGTTATCACAGATAATGTTGGTTCATTATTTTCTCTGTGCTGCACAGTCTTGAGTACCTGTTCCTTCCTCAGGCTTTCTTGAAAGGCCAAATTCTCTGCAGCTGCAACTTGAATAAATATTTTCTTTAGATCTGTGGTTTGCCTTTTTATTTTTTGAAACTTCTTTTCTAAGAAACTTTTAATTTTGATTAAGTCATTTTATCAGTATTCCATTTTTTGGTTAATATTTTTGTTTCTTATTTGAGACATATTTTGTTTACCCCATGGTTAAAAGCGTTGCGCTGTTTTTTTTTTTTAAATTTTTTTACTTGTTTTTTATTTATTTGTAGAGACAGAGTTTCACTTTATCACCCTCGGTAGAGGGCTGTGGTGTCACACATCTCACAGCAACCTTCATCCCCTGGGCTTAGGTGATTCTCTTGCCTCAGCCTCCCGAGTAGCTGGGACTACAGGCGCCCGCCATAAAGCCAGACTATTTTTTTGTTGCAGTTCAGCTGGGGCCAGGTTTGAACCCGCCACCCTCAGTATATGGGGCCAGTGTCCTACTTACGGAGCCACAGGCGATGCCCTAACTTTGCCATTGTTTTTTCTTAGAAGGTACTTTATAATTTTAGTTTTCATGTTTAAGTCTATGATTCAGATGAAAGAATAAATTTCTTTATGGTATGAGATAGGGATTGAGATCATTTCCCATACCCTGTACAGTTGTTTTAACATCATTTGTTGAAAATACTATTCTTTTCTCCTTTGAATGACCATGGATTTTTTTTTGGAGACAGTCTCACTTTGTTGCCCTGGGTAGAGTGCCATGGCATCACAGCTCACAGTAACCTCAAACTCTTGGGCTTACGTGATTCTTTTGCCTCAGCCACCTGAGTAGCTGTGACTATAGGCACCCACCACAACACCTGCCTGTTTTTTGGTTGCAGTTGTTGTTTAGCTCTCCTGGGCCGGGTTCGAACCTGCCAGCTTCGGTGTATGTGGCTGGTGCCTTACTCACTGAGCTATGGCCCCGAGCTGATCATGGATTTTCATAAAGAAAATCAGGGCGTATGTAGACTGCATTTATTTCTAAATTTCATTTTATTCGATTGGCCTATATCTGTCTTTACTTTAGCACCATGTTGTCTTTACTGTATTTTTATAGTGAGTCCTAGAAAGTGCTGACAGACACTTTGGACTCCAGCCCCAGTGTCCCCTTCCCTCCCTTTTCCCCCTCATGGGGATCTCCCCTGGTTCTTTCCTTCCTTTGGAATTTGTAGTTCATGTTAAGCAGCAGTATAAGGTTTGTGAAAAATAGTCTTCTATGAATAGTTTTAAGTTCATTGTGACTGAGTGAAGTACATTAAAGATTCTATTTGCAATGAAAGTCAAAAGGAAAAACTTTCTCATTTACTATTGACTGGAACTCTGGATTCCTGTATTCAGAATGGTTAGAGGAATTAGTAACGTGGCTATCTCCATCTGTGGTATCCTATTGGTTATAGTTTGTATTGCAGGATTCTGCTTCTACTGATTTTAGTGTGGTAAAAAACATTAAAATATATTCACATGCTTGTGAAACGGATTTCTAGGAGTTTTTCATCTTGTAAAACTGAAACTCTGTATCCATTAAACCCTCCTCCCCTTTTTGCCTGCCCTGTGTAGCCAGTGTTTTATGATTTGTTCCTATGAACTTGCCTGCTTTCGATACCTCATCTAAGTGGAATTATAGAGTGTTTATCTCTCTGTGACTGGCTTTCACTTTACACGTGCTCAAGATTCATCCATGACAGGATTTTTCTTTTTTAAGGCCGAGTAATATTTCACCTTGTGGCTTTCATACACAATTTGTTATCCATCTGTGGATGGACATCTGG
The DNA here is from genome assembly GCA_963574575.1 of Galagoides demidoff. NCBI lineage: Eukaryota > Metazoa > Chordata > Mammalia > Primates > Galagidae > Galagoides > Galagoides demidoff. The sequence continues at coordinate 7,058 of CAUYQV010054913.1, forward strand.
GTTGCTTTTTTGGTTATTGTGAATAATGCTGCTAGAAATATGGATGTGCTTTCAATTCGTTTGGCTATACGGTATTTTACTGTGTTCTTTGCCCCAAGTTTTGATGGGAAAATAAGGATGAGCATTATACATGGGTAGAACTAATTCCGCATCTTTTGTTTATACTTATGCTCTTGAGATTGGAGAAGAGGGATGGAGGTAGCTTGGGACTTACTTGCTCAGAGGTGTCCTCAGACCCCTTCCCTGTCTCTTCCACCTTGCAGCTCGTGGGAATGTTAAAAGTCATGTGGCCGGGCATCAGTAGCTGTGAAGGGAGGTGGAAGGGGCAACACCATCTTCGAGGAGCCCAGTTCCCATCCTTCTCTTCCACTTTTTTCTACTTCCCAAGTACCATTTTAATATCGTGCTCTTTCCCCTTGCTCACCCAAGAGCCTTTCCTTGGAGGGTATACACAGCTGAGAGAACTCTGCCCTGGAACACCTCCATCCTGACCTAAGGCCTGTTGGTGACATTAGCTGCTCCCAGGCTCACATCCTCTCTTCACGAGAGGGGAACAGATTCAGAACTGTGGACAGCAGCCTCAGTGCTTCTCCTGTTATAACCCTGCATTGCTTTTGCTGGGCTGAGAACCCCAGGAGGGGGAAAGAGGGAGGGAAGGGGACAGAGTCCTAGAGAGCTGGTGTCTTTAGCTGTTCTAGTGAGCAGAGCTAAGCCTTGAGTGACTGAGAGCTGAACCCCTCACTAATGCTTCCTGTGTTCCCTATACCCCTTGCACCCCAACACCTTATGGTTCTGGCCTAGACTGCGGGAGTCCAGCCCTGTGGTGTTTAAGCTTGGGCTTTTTGCTTGGCCAGAGATTCTGTACTACACGATATTTTTACCCAAAGCTCTTCTATGTTAGTATCCTCATTCTTAAGGTTGAAATAAACGAAATATTTTTTTCCTGAAAGTTTTGGGCCAAAAACGTGGGTGCACATTATAACAACAATTATGGTATACTTAGAAGTGGGATTGTTGGATCATATGGTAGTTCTGTTTTAAATTTTTTGTGTGTATTTTTAAGTTTTTGTGGAATCTTCATACTGTTTTCCATAGCAGTTATACTATTTTACGAATGATGTTTATAAATGTAAAAGGATTTGGAAAATGCTCAGTGTACTCTGTTTAATTCTTTCTAGAATTTTTTTTTTTAAGTGGTGATTTCCTTTGGCTGAAGTTTTGATAATTGAGAATAGTACACTTGATTCTTGAACAAAGCAGGGGTTAGGGGCACCAACCCCTGCATAGTAAAATCTGAGTATAAGTTTTGACGTCTCAAGATCTATTAATGCCTGTTGTTGACTGTAAACCTTACCAATAACATACATGGTCAATCAGTTGTGTATTTTTTTTTCTTTTTGAGACAGAGTCTCATTTTGTTGCCCCTGGTAGAGTGCTATGGCATCATGGCTCACACACCTCAAACTCTTGGGCTCAAGCAATTCTCTTGCCTCAGCCTCCCTAGTAGTTGGGATTACAGGCGCCTACCACAACGCCCAACTATTTTTAGTCTCACTCTTGCTCAGGTTGGTCTCAAACCTGTGAGCTCAGGCATTCTACCTACCTCAGCCTCCCAGAGGGCTAGGATTACAGGTGTGAGCCACCGCGCCGGCCTAATCAGTGTGTATTTTGTATGTTATATGTATTATATATTGTATTCCCACAATAATGTAAGGAAGAGAAAAGAAAATGTTAAGGAAATTGTAAAAAAAAACACATTTACAGTACTGTCCTGTATTTATCATTATTATAGTTTATGTCTTTGTTTATAAGATGAATTATCTGTTGAAATGGCAGGTCAATTACAGCTGCAGATCTCAATCTATGGTACATATCCAGCAATTCAAATTTTTTTGTAATGCTATGACGACTTCTTGGGAGCACTCCCATCATCTCCAGTGGCTCTTTGTATAAGCCTGATGATGTTACTCAAGTGTAAGTTAAGTTACCATTATGTGTAAGTTACCATGATGTTATGGTATTGTACAAATATGATAAAAAATATATGCAAGGACTTTGAGAGATCACTTTTTACTACAGGATGCAATTTATTGGAGCGAGGAACTGCTCACGTGGAGATGATTAATGTAACATGGTACGATGCTTTCAACAGTTGAAGCATACTGCAATAGCAAGAGGAGAAACTATAGTTTTCGCAGTTATGATTTAAGACTCCATCTTTTGACTTAAATTTCTCTTGACTGAACGGTGCTATGTATAGTCTGTACAAGAGTTTGGATAAGTTTTAATAAATTTTAACGTTTTGTAATTTTTTTTGTGTATTTGATGATAGTAAATGATAAAGTAGACGTTCACCTACATATATTTTGACACTCATGACGTAACTTGTTTCTTAATATTTTTTGTATTTCTGGAATTGTGAGGTTTGTGTTTTCAAATTGCTATTAATCTCCAAAAATTTTCTCATCATACATAATTTATTGAAAAAACATCTACATGTAAGTGGACCTGCATAGTTCAAACTCGTGGTGTTTGAGTCATCTTCATGATTAAAAGCAGAATGAATGTACAACAAGTTGTGTGAATATGATCTGAACAGACATTACTGTTAGAACAATTCTTTCTAGGTTTTTATTTATTTTTTTGTTTCTTTTGCAGATTGGGAAAATGAGGTACGTTAGTGTTCGGGACTTTAAAGGGAAAGTTCTTATTGATATTAGAGAATACTGGATGGATCCAGAAGGTGAAATGAAACCAGGAAGGAAAGGTGAGGTTTAGTTCTTTGAATTTGGTTCTAATGTTGAGACTGAATTAAAACTTTTTTACTTGAAATTGAATTATTGGCACAGAGGGTAAGGAAGAGCTTTATTCAGTTGATTCTGTATTTTCTGTAGTTGTTTTGGACATATTTTACTTTTTTAATGAGCTATGTTAAATCCAGTTGTTAGGAATAAAAATCAAAAAAGTAACATCCCTAATACTATTTTAATTGTCTGCTGATTTATAATTAAGAAATAATTACAGCATTTCTGAAGCAGATTAGGCACTATCTGGGAAGTTGCAAAACCAAGAATAGAAAAATTCTGGTTTGCGGTATTTCTTTTTGATTCGTAGCTCCTAATGGCTATTCTTCAGAGTAGTATTCAAGTGGGTCTGTTTGTGCTTCATCCAGTTCCACGCCAGTTAGCCTTGTAAAAATACTTCAGTTCATTCACTAAATAGCTAGAGCACATTTGTGAATCAGTTTCAATGCAGTATTCAAATTCAATATTTGGATTACTGCTCTAGATTGATCCTTATCTAATGAAAAATGCATCCTTATTTAGTTTTACTCTGCTTGCCTCTTAATTTGAAGTTTGAAAGGTACCTCCTGTTTGTAGTTTTTTGGTTTGTTTTACTCACCCTGTATGTTTTTGTATGCTCATTTTTTCAAGCATACAAAGTGATTGGCCATTTCACTTTGTTCCTGAGTGGCTGGTGTCAGATACTGTTCCTGCAAACACTTCCTGGAACATTTTGATTGGCTTTTAAGCCTGTTCTTTGGTTGGTGTCCCAATTTTTATTCTTCTTTTCAGTTCCATGGCCTTCCAGCAGTTTGCTGAGAAATATATTAATTCTTTTAATTCTGGCTTATTTTTCTGTTTATACATGTTAATAGAAGGCTGCAAATGTTGAAATACAGAAAAGATGAAAAATTTCTGTTCATACCTTTACGTCTTAAGTGAGAAAGACAGATACCATCTAAATTTTTTTGGGTGTTTACTTAATGTGTGTGGGGTGATATGCTATTCTTTTATTCAGATTACCTAACTTAATTATTTACAACAGGTCTTTGGGGCTAGGTACTGTTTTACTGGTGAGCATATGGAGGCTTAGAGTGTAATGGAATTTCTTTTTAAGTTTATACAATTAGTGATAGGCTAGCATTGAACCCTAATAGGTTGAATTCAGAATGCACATTTACCTAGTGTATACATTCCTGGATGTCCAGAAGTCCTGGATGAATCACATCTCAGGGATTTTTCCAAAGTGAAATGAATGTTTCTGGGAGAACTTATCACAGTCACCTTGAATTGTTGTGGAAGTTTTGGGCAAATGTTGGAACCAGCAGGACATAGTAATGGGGTGTTACATGCTAATTTTGGGCCCGATCACCTGCCTACTTGTTTGTAGGTGTTTATAAGATATGTATCTTCAAACCATGATTTGTTCTCATTGGTTATAGGAAGTATTTTGTAGAGTACGCTGTGGAAGTAAGATTAAATTTAAGATTTGCTTAGGAAATTGTGATAAATGTGGAACAAATGCAAGAGATTTCTCTCTGAATATTGTAGCAATGTGCCATTGAAGATGGCAGTTTTGATAAAACAGTATTTAAGTTAAAAGTATGAAAGTCCTCAACCTTAAATAGATTTTCACCTTTGAATTCTTAAATTTTGTTTAGGTATTTCTTTAAATCCGGAGCAGTGGAGCCAACTGAAGGAACAGATTTCTGACATTGATGATGCCGTAAGAAAACTGTAAAATCCGAGCCATACAAACCTGTACTGTTCTAGTTGTTTTAATCTGTCTTTTTACATTGGCTTTGTTTTCTAAATGTGCTCCAAGCTATTGTATGTTTGGATTGCAGAACAATTTGTAAGATGAATACTTTTTTTTAATGTGCATTATTAAAAATG
>CAUYQV010054915.1:0-50662 GCA_963574575.1 Galagoides demidoff
ATGCAAGCCGATTGCGGCCCTGTTAGCTTTCTTTGGATATACATTCCTATCTAGAGTTCCCTGTTGTTAAAGACTCAGTGTTTGGGCTCGGCGCCTGTGGCTCAAGCGGCTAAGGCGCCAGTCACATACACCGAAGGTGGCGGGTTCGAATCCCCAGCCTGGCCCACCAAACAACAATGATGGCTGCAAGCAAAAAATGGCTGAGCGTTGTGGTAGGCGCCTGTGGTCCCAGCCACTTGGGAGGCTGAGCCTGGAGACTCGCTTGAGCCCAGGAAAAATATAGAGTAGTAGACAATTTGTAAAATAGTTATATAGAATATTGGGAAGGCAGTGATATGAAAGGATTAAAAACTATTTAGAATGATGCTTTCTATGTTGAGGGGTTTTGATTATTTCAATTATCTTCTTTTTATTCTATGTGCTTCGAATGCTAGCTCTCTAGAAAAGATCATCGTTGGTCCTTTTCAGTTCCTGGTTTGCTTTCTTAAAAGGATATTATCATGCTTTTTCATCCTGTTGTTTTTTGGTAAGATATTTCCCCTTCTCAAACTTACTCTTTTTTTCAGTTTATCATGTGCATGTATGTGTGTGATTTTTTTTAAATTTTTCTTTATTTTAGTTTAGTTTGTTTACTTTCTGTTGAAGGATGAAAAATTTTAGGTGTACCCAATAGTGCACAACTGTAGTCCCAGCCACCTAGGAGATAGGAGGATTGCTTGAGCCCAGGAATTTGAAGTTGCAGTCTGCCAACTGCACTCTAGCCAGAGCAGCAGAAAGAGACTCTGTCTCAAAAGTAAATAAATAAATAAATAGAAAACTTTGCTGATCTGTCTGTATAGCAGTTCCAAACTTAGCAAAAGACATTGGTCCCTATTTGAAACACTTTCTCAGGGACATCAAACCATGTCAGAATATTCCCTTTTATCAAGTACCTTAACTCAATTATTATGTATACTACAAATTCTTTTCAAGTTCACATAATAAGTAAATCAGACTGTCAAATGGAAGATGTTTATGTTTATATCCAAGCTAACTTTCTCCAAAAGGTCATTCTTATGTCAGGTCACCTCTGAATTTTACATACAATTTGATATTAGGTACAAATATTATACAGATACACTAATTCGTGAATGCGTCTCTAAATTTTCTACAAAGCATGACAAAGATTTTTATACAGCAAGATAAACATGGTAGTAGGGCTTTAAATTATTAACATTCATGAGTTAATAGATTTTCATAGCAACTAATCTTTTTAGTGTATCTACTCGACCATTACTTACACAAAGAACACTTGGCAGGGTTTTTTATTTTATGGTGTGATGTCTAAATGCTAGCAATAAATATTTTAGTAGTTAATGAATGGTTCAAAATTAAAACATTTATTTCAGTCTGAAATATAACTACTTTTTCTATCATCTTCACTTAAATAATGCATGTAACATTAACTGAGACTAAATAGGCTAACAATATCTTAACACCACCAGAATTAATAAAGTGGAAAAAATGAAAGAAGAAAATGATTTGGAGATTCAGCAAAGACAAATCACCCAGGTAGAGATTGAAGTAAATTGGGAAGCCTTTGTGGTACTTACCTTTCCTTTATTGAATTTTAACTATATATTTCTTTATATGTGTTGTATTTAAAGATTTGTTACAAAATGAAATTTTAAAATAATACCAAATTTTATAAAGCAAGATTCAACAAATTCTCACATGCTTGGTTTCTATGAGGAATAACCTGAATTTGTAAATTATTTTCCACCTGAGATTAAAGGGATACAAAAGAGGGAACTTTTGTCAACTTTTTCCACCATGATAAACACCCACCATATCTATGCAATTATGTTAATATATTCCAAAGACTGCCTACAGTAATACATGAATTGTGTAATAGTAGATAGAAGATGTAAGTTGTTCTTCTGTAAAAAATGAAAAATCCTTTGATAAGGGAGAAATGAGAACTTAACTAGGACATTTGCAAATTGTGTAATTACTCAGATATGATCACTTGATTTGGTAAAAATGGCATGGTGGTCATTTACCAAGTTTATAGTCATAAATCTAAAGCTATCTATGGATTGTTATAGTACAGACACAATCAGAGCAGTACCTTACAACAGAAAAACAATTACTATATCATGTGGGGACTCACCACTTCACGATGATGTGTGCTCATGCTGTTGCACAGGACATCTTTCATTATCCTAAAAGTTACATTTCCTTAACCATAGATATTTCTTTTTATAAAAAAACTTTCTTTAGTTTGAAATAAACTTAGATTTATAGAAAAGCTGCAAAGATAGTACAGAGAGTGTCATTATATACTTCGTCTACTTTTCACTAATGTTGAAGTAACCATGGTACTTTAATCAAAACTAAGACGTTATCATTGGCACATTACTATGATGGAAACTCCACTTAATTTGTATTTCATTCGTTTCTAGGCTGACATCCTTTGTCTGTTTCAGGGTCTCTTGCTGGATAGTATCTTGTATCTTGGCTGTATTTGTCTTCTTATTTCTCCTCTGATATGTGACAGTTTCTCAAAATGTTTTCTATTAGCTTGACAGTTGTGAAGACCACTGGTCAGATGTTTCTTAAAAAAAATGCCCCCATGTGAGGTTTGTCTGATATTTTCGTTATGACTGGGCTAAAGTTATGGGTTTGGGGGAAGAACAATGCAGAGATCAAATGCTCTTCTAATCACAACTTGTCAGAATACAAGACAAGGATGTGACAGTCACTGTGATGTTCACTCTTATCTCTTGCTGAAGGGCGTGAGCTTCAGCCTTCTCTATAGGAGTGCTGCCATTGTAATGGCCCTGCACTATGGTATCACCATTACATTTTCCTTTCCATACCTTAGTATCTGGAAGTGAATCATTAAATCTAATCTGCACCTAGGAAAAAAGGAGCTGGGGCTCCACTTCTGGCGGGTAGAGTATCCAAGGATATTCACAAGTTCTGACATTCAGAAGACTGGCGCTCATTACCTTCCATAATTCACTTATTTTTTAAACCTTTGTATACTTGTTGCTTTAGAATTGCTAACCTGTATGTCTATAAACTTATCACATAGAGTACTAAAACGTGTTCTCTTGATAATCTTAGTATTCTGGTCAGAATAATACTAGTAATATTACTAATACTATCAACCATTGATTGGTTATTATGGAATAACCACCTTATTGAACTCTGAGAATATGAAAATGTAGAAAAAATGACACAAATTATGTTACATGAGTTATTCAATTTTATCTCAGCACAGCCCTGACAGCAGGCATTTTCACTATTACCATTGTTAATATCCAAGTTTTACAGGTAGAGCATAGAAAGCACAGAAGAGGTAAGCAAACTGCCCACTGAAATAGTAAGTGGTAGAATCTGGATTCAACTAGATCTTTATCAATGATAAAATTATCTGTTGTTATCAGTTTAACCAAGAAACTGCTTTGAAATGTCCCATTTCATAGATGTCCAACAGATTCCTAAAGCAGTTTGGAGTCCAGGGGTGGCATCCTTCTTTTCTTTCTTTGGGATGTCCTGCCCTCTCACTCCATCTCTTTCCCTCTTTCACTCCCTCTCTTTCTAAGATAAAATAACTTATACTTTTATATCCTTAAAAAGAAAAAGTCTGGAGCCCATATGACTTAGAACAATAGTAGAGGATATTGTATTTAGGACAATGGTGAAAAAAATAAAATGCAATAAATAAATAAAACCCTGTTTAGGTGGCTTTTCAGGCTTTGGGGCTTAGGAGCTTTGGAGACTTGCACACATTACACCTAACTTGGTTTTCTCATCTAGAAAAAACAGCAAGAGTAAGGCTAGCTTAATAGTAGCTTTCATAAGGCTATTTCATAGAACAGTGCCTCAACCTTGGTAGCATGTAATAACTTTACCTCTCAGCATTAGTATTTATCAATAAACTAAGGGAGAAGTAACATTCAAATGGTTAACATTCTGGTTCAGCGCCTGTAGCTCAAGCAGCTAAGGTGCCAGCCACATACACCATAGCTGACCGGTTGGAATCCAGCCGGGACCCACCAAACAACAATGGCAACTACAACCAAAAAGTAGCCAAGCACTGTGGCTGGCGCTTGTAGTCCCAATACTTGGGAGGCTAAGGCAGCAGAATCACTTAAGCCCAAGAGAGTTTGAGATTGCTGTGAGCTGTGACACCACGTACTCTACGCAGAGCAACAGCTTGAGACTCTGTCTCAAAAAAAAAAAAAAAAAAAGAATGGATAACATTCTAATACTAACTTTTTTGAGAAAAGTCATAAATGTTTATCTAAATATTACCAAAATAGAACAATAGAACAGAAACCTGGAAACTTTCAAAGTATATTTCTTTATTATCTTTGAAGGAAAATAACACTTTCCAATTAAAACGTGCAAGTTCTCCTTCCAAATACTATGACTTTTGAAAGACAATATTTGTCAGGTGACAACCTAATACATACCTCAGTAAATAAAAGGTGGAACGGGAACTCATAAAAGGCAACTGTAGTATTGTGTGGTTGTTGATGGAATTTGTTAATTATAATTTACTTTTGTACTTTCAACAAGCTTTATACAATGGTAGAAAGTGGAGAATGTTGATGCAATACAGAATTGCTTTGTTTTTCAATATTAATTTTCCTTTTGAATTTAACTTCACATAGAATCATTTCTTTGACAGGTAGAAACAAACTTGAACTCGCAAAGAACTATAATTTAAATACAGATGATTGTCTCTTACATGAAACGGAAAAATATTCTGAGTTCAAGAGTCTGTGCTATATAGGAAGCTGACCCTCTAATTAAGAATGTCCAAATTCCATTAAGCCTAGAAATCATATTTTAAAATAATGCCTAGAGTATTATTTTATTTCATAATTGATATGTCATTAACCTTCATACAGATAACAAAATATTCATATATAAAATGCATATAAATTTGCAAGTGTTACCATGAAATTCCAAATGCACGTTGGAAAACATAATGATACTCAAACTGATATAAAATTGTGTATCTGATAAAGTGCGTATCTGAAGAAACATATCCTAAAGGTTAACTTAAAATCAGAAATGATATCACACTCCAGCTACCGTCATCTACAGGTTTTCACACATTTCTAGAGGGTGTAATGAGATTTTAAAATCTATAACATTTTCATCCCTATGTACATTTGAGCATCTGTTCATTATTTGGGATTTGATTCTTATATTTTAGGTTAATTAAGCTGCTAAACATGCAATTCTTTGTTACCTCAATTCTTTTAACTAGATTTTGTTGAATTGTAGGAGATTGTCATAATTCAGAGTTTACAAAAAACAGCAGTGACCAAGTTATACTTTAAACATTCAAACCTCTGGTTTTCAGGGTTTTTACCAGTTATGTTCCCCTCCAATAGAGTCAATTGCCTGTCAATCTAAAGAACTATTTGCAAAGACTTCTGTGTTCCACTTGACTAAACACCCTTTCGATGGATGGAGCAAGACATTTCCATCGCATCATATAGAGATTTTTAAAAGCCTTCCACTGCATTTTCTTCTCAGTCAACGTTGCTAGTGCACCCTGGAATTTATGCAAAGATGGATGACATTGTGTTCGTCTTGTTAATCTGCTAATTTATTTGTTTATCTTAACATTATAATTCTGAGAGTAAAACGAGTAGGGGGTTAGACCAGACAGACGTGTTTTATGCCTTTTCAAGCGGTTTAGCCTATGCGATCTCCTGGAAAGAGAGAGTCGATAGGCAATTTAATTCTAATTTATCTCTCTGCCTCTAGTTGCACTCTGATATATTTCCCAATATTTTACATTAATTCAAATGTGCTTTTTCCAAGATAATAAATTTGAAAAAATATATAGGTGGTACCATGTCATGTCACAATTAAAATAATTTTCTGTCAACCATGAATAACCTTGCCATAAAGCTATTACAGAACTTCTGACAGTGACCATAATTAAGTCTATAGACACGTATAAATCTTTTGCTTATATGCTCACTCCGAATTTAAAAAGCTGCTTTTTAGAAAATAAACAGCCTCTACAATTTCTAATTCCTGAATATTTTTCTGTCAATAGTCTGGAGCAATGACAACTAATCTTAGGCTACCTAAATGAAAATATAAAGCTAAAGTATATTATGGGTACCGTTTTCCAAGCTAGTTTCCTTTTGGCAAGCTTGCTGCTCACCGTGAGGTAGTGCTGCCCCTTTTGTCCTTAGTCCAAAGAGTAATGCTATCAACATGGAATGTATTTTATATTCAATACATTTTGATGGAGACTCTAGACTCAGTAGTGGGTATGAACAAATTATGTAGCTGTATTTTCAAATGCAGAAAAGATTTTAAATAAAATATACACAATTTTCAATGTGAGATATAAAGAAAGACAGATTTTCCTTACTGACATCTAGAATTATTCATATGTCTCCAATTCACCAACAGACTATATTCCTGAAGATTTCCTTTGAATTTTCTTTTTGTGAAGAGAAAAATAATTTTCCATGGAAATGTAAAAGACAGCTACATTGGTTGGTTTCTGAAGTTACAGTTTAATATCAGGAAAGTTAATGGGCTTTTGTGGGCATGAATAATATTTGATCTATAATTTGCTCCTGTAGCTCTTCTTGGGTATTCAGATTTTGGAAACATGCATTTCTCCTTTTCTCTAAAATTCTGTACCTCGTTGCTCTAACATCTACCTCCCCATATGAAATCACAAGTACATATTTACCCTCCTACTTCCCTGAAGTACAGCTGGACTTAGGATAGTCCTTTATACACTATTGATCAGGGTTCTCCAGAGAAATAGAACTGAGAGAGAGAATGCCTAAGCAGAGGGAGAGAGCAAAACTGATCTTAGAGAATTGACTCATGTGATTATGGAGGCTTGGTGAATATAAAAATCTTCAAGGTAGACCAGTAGGCTTGAAATTTGGGGACGTGCAGTAGGTCATGCTAATAAGAGTGTGGTGATAGAATTATTTCTTGCTGTGAAAGGTCAGTCATTTTCTACTAAGGCCTCCACCTAATTAGTTAAGGCCCACCACATCATGGAAGGTAATTTGTATTATTCAAAGCTCTCAGACATAAATGCTAATCTCATTTTTAAAAAAGAGAACATCTTGATAGAAACATCAGAAATAATAGTTGACAATATATGGTCACTGCAGCCTAGCAAAATTGACTAGTAAAACTAATCATAACATTTACCATTATTTAAAACTGGAGCTTGGTAATTCTCATACTCATGATATGAGCATACCTGCAGACAGTGACCGAGAGAGCTACTAGTTGATCTTGTTTGAGCAAGTAAAAGTAACAATTAGATAATTTTTAAAATTCCTTTTAACACTAAGACTATGAGAATCCTAACTTCTCCTTTTCAATAAATTCTGAAAGTGATGACAGCCTGCATAATGGAACTAGGATTAAAAATTGCATAAAGGGAAGGCAACAATTTTGCTGTAAAATATTGCTACAATCATTGTTTACTATATTGATTTCAAAAAAGATATGTAGTAGAATCATTGTTTGTGAGTTAGAGTGTTAGAACATTCATAGAGTATAAATACCTTTACTCTTTCATGTTTCTAATAAATGCTTTTCAACTAACTGAAAAAAAAATCTTAACAAGTAGTAGGAACTTCATCAATTGATAAATTTTAGTGATACAATTATTATTTTGAAGTACAAAACAATGTTGTTAATAGGGCATAAAGAGTCCTTAATATATAATAATGGCATAAGACACTAAAATTCTGTGTCCTCAAGAGTGTTATCCTTAAAGTCAAATTTGGATTTTGTTATTTAATGTTACACTCTGACTTGTGTGTGTGTGTGTGTATATATATATATACCCAGTTTCCTTGGCAACTGTCACATTCCTGAGATATTATCTGATTCTGACTTTAAGAAAATGAGATCTGGACATTGATATCTAGATATAAAATCAGTCAAGGCATTTATATTATATGGTTAAATATGAATTGAATTATACGTTACAATTTTAAAATGTTTCTTTTAAATTGAATAGAGGTAAGATCAATCCAGGCAAACGTGAGAAGCGATAAAATATGTTTATAGTTATTTAAATCACCCTTTGCTGTTTCTTTTCCTTCTTCATCCCCCGCTTAAGAGAGCTCCCAATGTGTTCACAGGTTCTTTCTTCCACTAAAAATCATTTTCTAAGAAAAACTTCTTTGGAGGATAGGACGCTTAAGCAAAACCATGCACTGTGAATTGGAAGTTAGCCAGGCGCAGATGGAGTGAAGGCATTTAAGCCTGAGAAGCAGCATGTGCAAAGGCACAGAGGTGTGAGAAAGCATGACCTCACCCGGAACATCCATCAGTCACGCTGTCATCGCTTAAGACTAAGGAAATCGACTTTTCTCTCTAAAGGAGAATTAATGATCATGGAGCTGATATCAAAAATGCAACTTCAATAGAACCCCCTGAGAGCTGAAACTCTGCTGTATGGACTAGCTATGTGGCTGCTGTTATTTTGCATTTTGTTTGAGGTTGCAGAATTTAAAAGCAAACTCGTGTGCCAATTGGTTGTTGAGTAGATCTCCACAAGTCTTAATTTTCCTTGAAACATAACAAATTATAAGATATTCATCTTACTATTCTACAAGTGGTGTTTTTTTTTCTTATCTCCAGTCACTTTATACCAATGTTCTAGATGTCTAATCAGTGAGTTAGCATTCTACTCTGTAAAGTGAAAAAATCAAAGATAAGTGAGGAAAGATAAACTGAGATGAGATTATTAGGAGTTAATGGTACTTGCCCTCATTTACAGATGGCTGTCAGGCTTCATGGACCTTGACAGGAGCCGTCTACAGGAACTTGTTAATGTGGTGACTTGAAGGCTTTGAAGCATTTGGGACTGGGTATTTGGCCCGCTGGTAGAGATAATAGGGATACACAGGATTGACATGGTAGTGCTTCCTTCTGGAGAGGAAAACCGATGAAATGATACTAGCTAATATTCCTGCAGTGCTACTAAGTGCTGAGCACTGTTGCAACAACTTCACATGTGGAGCTAACTTAACCTTCATGGTAATTCTGTGAGAAAGCTACTGCTAATTGTGTCCAGCTTTCAGTTAAAGGAGATAAAGAGAGAGAAGTTGATATTCTTCATTGTGGTTAGTATACGAAAAATTGAGTATTCAACCAAACCCCGGCCTTATGTTTTAAAACGACATACTTTAAGCCATCTCTGGATAAAGGGTGTGCTTAAGATTTACAGCTGAATGGTGATAAACAGAAGAATATTCCTGGAAAGCTGGGAGCTCGTCATGTACTCTCAGCTAAACTCCGGCATGATAGCCTTTCCACTAAATAACAGCATCAGATAAGTTCTCTCTGTGACCATGATGGATTGAAACACAACAAGATCAGTTCATAATCTTGACTGAATATGCAAAACATGAGCCGTGTCCAAAAACATGACCAGATTATCCCTAGTGAGGCTAATTGGGGCACAGGCTGCTTCTTTACTAGTCACAACTCTGTCCAGTCTTCTTTCCTCCTACATAGATTAAGAATCAAATACCCCTGAGTCCTGAAACGTCCCAGCAGAGCGAAGCTCCACGTCCTTAAATTTATTCTAAATGACCTCCCATAGCGCAAGTATTATAATAGGCCTCTTCTAACACCCTCTTACCAAGAACATACTGTGGTATCTGTTCTTCCTCTTGCAACAATTAACCCAACTTGATCAACCGCACATAAATTCCTGGTGGTCTTTGGCTGTAGTAACTAACTTGTTATTTGGACATTGGCAATGGAATTCACTGTGACACTAACCAGTGAAGTGGAATGAATCAGGTGTGCACGAACATGAAAAAAGACGAGAGAGAGAGAGGAGGGGAAGGACAGTGGGAGAACAAAGGATTCTACAGGCTGCATCTAGGACTGCGGCTGGAGGGCAATTATTCTGTTAATGATTTTAGACTTCAACAGGCCATTATTTCTCTAACTTGTATATTGATAATGTTATATTAAATAACAATGCAAGGTGTTTTTCCAGTGATAGACTTTAATACTTCATCTTCATTGTAGAGTGAAAGATATTCCACAAACAAGCAGCAGGGAATATTTGCGGTTAAGAGGTCTTTTGGAGCCAACATGATGTCACACGAACACAGTAAACCCTGCATATAAGCCTTTAGCAGTAAAATTAAAACACTAAACAAGCATATTTTCAGAAAGATATATTTATATCTGCTATCAGTTTTGTGAGAAAACACTTCAATGATAACAAGAGTTTAGACACTTACCTCCAAACTGTGATATATTTGCCTATTCTTCAGCAAAATAATATTGGATAGGTTTTATTTAGCTATGTCCAGGGTTAAAGTATGAAACAACTAATCATTATTAATGCATGCATCAATCATATTTATATTATTATTTTCATACTTACCGTGTTTTATATTGTAACACTGGAGAGGTTGTCCAAAAGGTCCACAGTTGCCCATTCTCCATAGTACATAGATCACGCTGGAGAAAAAGGACCTTAACTTGCTTTCTTCAGCAATGAGATCATTCGCTCAGCTCATTTTCACCTCAGATAAAAGTCAAACTAAAACCCTGATGTCATTAGATCCACTGTAATTTTCATCAAGAGTCATATTTAGTAAATCTCTCTTCTCCGTGTTTATTTTAGAGGTAAAATGTACCATGTTCTCCACTGGCCTTTTTCCTTCCAGTTTAGTAACATAGGAAGAAGCAAACTGAATTTACCTAAAAATCCATGCATGGCTTACTAAGATGTACCCAGTTCAACATACTCTACTACAGCTGTATGTTAGCCTTTGACTGTGAAGTCTGTAAAATATAGCCCCCATGAGCTTTAAAAAGAAATAAAGCAAAACAAACTCAAGACAAACTCCTCCTTCTCTTGTAGTATTTAACAGAAATGAATTCCCCAGAAATAAAAGTATACCTTTCTGTATTGATTTCATGCAGCTATTTAATGACACAATGAGAAATAGAACTGTATTCTTCTAATTCTTAATTCCGAGGTTCTTCTGCTATTTGTGCGCGTGTGAATGAATGCGCCTTCCTGCTCTCATGGGCTTCTGTTTGGGTTGGATTTCTAGACAAAGTAGTTTAATGTGACTCAGTCATGTACAGTCCCGATGGAATACAAAACATACTAAAAATACAAAGTTGTCAATAATAGTTATTAATTGCATCCCTTTAAAAAATTAAGAAAATTTGGGGCGGTGCCTGTGACTCAAAGGAGTAGGGCGCCAGACCCATATGCCAGAAGTGACTAGTTCAAACCTAGCCCCGGCCAAAAAAATTAAAAAATAATTTAAAAAAAAGAAAATTCATGTAGATTTAGAAACAAAGATTCAATTAGCATTGGGGCAATAGTATAATAGATAAACAAAAAAGACAAATTGCACAAATGTATGTGGTTAAAGATGTGAAGGGGAAACCAGTAAATGTGATATACATTTTAATTTTACCTGAGGTAGACTCTTACTTTGATACCAAAAAAAATCCATTGTCAACAACACTAAATTGTGTTTTTGCATATTCCAAATTCCAAATTTTGATTTGAATTTATGGATTAAATATATTTTCAAGAAAACTATGGAGTCTGTTGACAATCTATTTTGTTACTCTTTTAGAAGTACAATAATACATTACTTTTCTCTGATTGATTTAAAACTTTTTATTACCTCTATTTTTATTTGGTTAACATTATTTTTGATTGACAAAAAGTAATTATAAACATTCATGGACTGCAATGTGATGTTTTAATATGTGTATGCAATATGCTATGATTAAATCAAGCTATTTCACATATCCGTCACCATGCTTACCTGTCATTTTTATTTTATTTATTTATTTTTTGAGATAGAGTCTTGTCATCTCAGGTAGTATGCCGTGATGGAGCTCAGGAGATCCTCTTGCCTCAGCCTCCCAAGTAGCTGGGAGTACAGTTGCCCACCACCATGTCCAGCTAGTTTTTTGGAGATGGGGATCTTGCTCTTGCTCAGACTGGTCTCAAGCAAGAGCAAGAGACCTTGATTCATGAGCTCAAGCAAGTCACCTGCTTCAGCCTCCCAGAGTGCTAGGATTATGGGCACAAGCTCCCGCGCCTGGTCCTACTTGTCATTTTTGTGCTCTTCATTCTTCGGAAATGTGTAATACTTCGTTATTGACTATAGTCAACTTGGCATGCAGCAGAACTCAAAACCTATTCCTGTCTATCTCATACTAGGCACCCTTTGACCAACAACTCTTGTTCACTCCTAAATCTAGTTTTATGTGATCTGTATAAACCTACTAAAGTCCTTGTTAACTTCACAATGCTAAAATCCTTTATATGTTCTTCATATATATCCTGATTGGAATAAATAGAATATTTACAATTATGTGGATTGAGTTCTTTAATTGGTTTTGGAGAATTCTCTGTAATTATCTTTTCAAACATTTCTTCTAATTAATTATTTCCCTCTATTCTGGGAACTACAGTATCTGAAATGATATATCACATTTTGCTTTTTTTTTTTAATATATGCATCTTATATTATGGCCCATTTTCTTTTATTCTTTCATGCCCCTCTACTTAAAGTTTTTATATTTCCTGAAAGCCTTTTCTTCACAATTATTCATCATTGTTTCTCTGAATCTAAAGAGAGAAAGGAACTAATGAGTTCTTAGGTTTGCATATCAAATTTTACATGCCTATTATTTCCATTTGATTTTTCATAGATTGAATCATCTCATCAAACTCCACATCCTCTCTACTGTGCTCTACTTTCCAACCTTTTGCTTTCTAAAACAAAATTTTATAGTTATTTTATAGTCTCTTTAATTAACTCCAATTCTCTCTCTCTCTCTCTCTCTCTGATTTTGGTTATGTAATTTTATTTCCTTGCCATGCCTAATTATATTTTTGTTATTTAATACCACACAATGTGTATTTAAAACATGTGGGCTCCTAATGCTATTATCTTCTGTGAGCATTCCTATCTCCTTGCCAGTCAGAGAGGGTAGCAGCTGCTCACTTCATTAGGAACTTAGCTGACTCCAGAGTAAAGTGCAGCCCCGCTAGGCTTCAGTGCACAGCTGCTCATTGCATGACCCTCCACGGCTCAGGAATGAAAATCTGTTGTATATGTCACAGCCTTTCCTACCAGTATTTATCTTATAAGGTAACTTTTTTTTCCGAAGGATTTTTGCCCATAGAAAAACCTAGAATATAAGGAAATTATGTGCTGATAGAGATGAAATAAATATATAGTAATGACAGTAAATATTTTTAAAATGAGGGAGAAAGAAAGGGTTATGCAGACAAAAAAAAAAAGAAAGCATAGATAATTTCCAGAAAACTTAAACTAAAACATATATCGATTGTAGTCTATAAAATATAATAATAAAAATATTTCTGGGAATTCAAATACATATGTGAAAAAGAAATAATGAAGTAGCACAAACAAATTAAACCAAAGAAAGTAGATAGGAAAATAATTAAGATACGAGCAGAAGTTGATGGGGTAAGAGGTAGACATGGCCATTTAAATTAAGCAATGTATATCCTTCATTCTCACAAACAAATGCAAATCCATAGTCACTGGCTTCTTTGATAAGTATTTACAATTTTCTATGAACAAACTAGAATTTTACACAGACTTTTTCAAAAAAGGAAAGATTCTTAAGGCAAAGGCCAATATATCTGGCAAAGGCCTAACAATGAAAAAAAATAATTACAAACAGATCCTTCTCATGCAAATTGCTGCTAAATCTTAAAAAAAGAAGATCAAACAAGTCCAGTAATTTACAAAAAATGTAAGGAAGTGAAATTTATTTTATGAATACAAATGCAGCTGAATATCAAAATTAAATCAGATTAATTTACTGTATAAGAGAAATCAGGCAAGAAAGTGTATCAACAACACAAAATGTAAAGAATAAATTTTAACATCTCATATATGTTGATAATTTAAAAAAATTCTTAACAAAAAAGGTATGGAAAGAACATCCCCTTTCTGATATGTACTGCTGTAAAAAAGACTACAAAAAACAACATGACTAAAACTAAATTATTGCATAATCTTAGCTGAGTTTAGGAAGTATGCCGCAGTCACAAATATAACAAATACACACTGTGTGACTTTTAGAAGTTTTAAAAGGAATTATAATTAATCTTTGGTTTAGGCTGGGCGCAGTGGCTCATTCCTGCAATTCCAGCAATTTGGGAGGCCAAGGTGGACAGATTGACTGAGCTCAGGAGCTGGAGACCAGCCTGAGCTAGAGCAAGACCCCTCTATAAAAATAGCCAGGTACTACGATGGGCACCTACAGTCCCAGCTACTTGGGAGGTTGAGGCAAGAGAATTGCTTGAGCCCAAGAGTTAGAGGTTGCTGTGAGCTATGATGTCAAGACACTCTACTGGGGGCAACAAAGTGAGACTCTACCTCAAAAACAAAACAAAATGAAACAAACAAAAAAAATCTTTGGTTTAGAAATTATAAACATGGTTCCATTTGAGTGGGTAGTGACTAAATGGCTCCTTGGAGCTGGGAGTCTTCTGGGATGCTGCCTGTATTCTACAGTCTTCCTCACCATGCTGGTTACAAGTGTGTGTTTCCTTTGTAAAAATCATAATGACTTGTGTTTTTCTCTATATGTATGTGGTCCTTCAATAAAACATAAACGTGTGATTATTTGAAAAGAAAAATTGTTACAAATGAAATCAATGTGTTGTTCCCCACATCCACGCTGAATTTTTCAGTAGGTAGCAACAGCTTTGCCTGCAAAAGAGGTGAATCTTTTTGCAGAACTCACATTGCCAAAGCTTAGGTCTACAGTCGAGATCTTTTCATTAGGAAATAAAAAAATTAAGTGTTAAGGACTAAAAATTTTGCCTGTTTTAAGGAAGTAAAAATCAATGCTTAGAGAATTACCCACAAGTGATGTATGACAGTGATATGCTAAATATTATATGATTTTCCTTTCCTTCTTTGTTCATACTGAGAAATTGATTAAAAAAGATCTTTTACTAGATCTTTAACTATTTTCAAAATTTGGTAGATATATGACATATATCTATCAAAATGAAGTAGGACCCTTTCAGATTTAAAATATTATATGATTCTTCATTTTTTTTCATTAATGAAACCTCTTGATAATATACAGAAGATGCTCAATTTATAACACATTCTTGTTACCAATGTTGCTTTGGGAATTTACAAATGTGAGTTTCTGTGTATATTAAGTAGTATGTGATGGGAAGGGAACACAGGGCTAGGATAAGAGAGTAATAAAGCAAAAGAGTGACAGAACAAGTGACTTAATATAAGAATGTAATACTATTTTTAAAAATTTCAATTCTCTTCATGAGGAGATAATTGATTTCTTCCCATTAGTTTTACAATAGGCCCAAATAATAGAAAATGAAATTCTAACTATTTTGCATAAAATATGGCCAATAAAAATACATTGAAAGGTATAAGAAAGAATTATACTAATAATACTAAATTAATAATTGGTGTTCTTTCTCAAACTTGTTGGAAAATGTTGGTCAATTGTTATTTTTAAGTTTTTAGTCAATTTAAATTTACAGGATTGTAATTTACACAAATGGTTATTAAAATAGATTCCCTTGGAATGGAAGTGTTCTGAAATCTCAATACAAACACTATGCTATTAATAATGGATAATAAACTTTTTTAAATTATTGTTGGAGATTTATTGAAGGTACAAAGAACCAGGTTACAGTAATTGCATTTGTCAGGCAAAGTCCCTCTTATAAATGTGTTCCTCCCCCAAAAGGTATACCAGACACCATGATCCCTGCTTCCCTCTCTCCATTCCCCACTTCCCTTTCCCCAACCATGTACTAGGTCATCAACAGTCCTCATATCATAATTGAGCCCATTGGATTCCTGCTTCTCCATTCTTATGTTGCTTTACTGAAAAATAGACTTTCTAAATTTTAACTTTTTCTAAATGTTTTATTTCTTAAAACTTTATTTCCTGATGTGCACTAGAATTTTAGAAACCTTATGCATAAAGTATTCTACTAAGTTACCTATTTCATTATTTTAACATTGATGTAATGATATTTTAAGATGTGAAGATAGAATGACTTCCAACTGCTTTCTTAAAGGTGATATTATAGGTTGATCAATTTATAGCCTATTTTGTAATTGTTTCATTTTCTTCAGCTACTTTACCATAAAAAAACCATCAACCAGCAGAATTTATTTGCTAAGCTAGCATTTACCAAATATGAAAATACATGTTAAGAAATCAGTGCATTACTTGATAAGCTGTTTTTCTTGACTTTTAAGTTTCTTCATGGTAATGATTTCCTTCACCATTTCATACTTTTTTTTAAATACACACATCATCTATGTTCCATTTTGCATCACTTATTTAAACATTTCAGCTAATGTGTTGAAAATTTTATTAAATTACTTTCATGATTTCTTCATCTATTATCCTGAATATCTTGTTGTCTCCACTACGGTTAGATAGCATGTATCGTGATAAAAATTAAAATGGTTTTCCCATTAAGGAGATCACAATCCACTGAGAAATAAAGCATTTTCCAATCCTATAAAATATATTCAACATTGATTTCAAAAATGTAATTAAATAACATTTTTACCTAGAACTACAATAAAATAGTAATTTTCAAATGAAGTGTGTCAATACTTTTTTAAAAAAACATATTAGTTAATACTGAAATAATTTTTATTTAAGAGAAAGTTAAAGTATGGATATGTATGTTTTATATATATATGTATATATATATAATTTTTTTTTTCCTTTTGAGACAAGGTCCCTGTCTGTCACCCAGGCTGGAGTGCAATAGTGTGATCATAGTTGACATCAATCTTGAACTCCTGAGCTCAGGGGACCCTCCCATTTCTGCTTCCCAAGTAACTAAGACTACAGGTGTACACCACCATGTCTGGCTAAAAGATTACCTACATCATAAGAAAGAAAAATGAAAAAATCAGACAACTTAATTTGGAGAGGGCTAGAATTAATTCTCCCTTCCCTAGCAAAATTTTCAGCATGCAGTTATTTACTTTATCTCTTTACAAGTCAGATTCCCTGGAGACATATTCAGAAGTTTGTGTTATTTCCCATTAAAACTCAGGCAAAAAGCCTATCATTTTTGGAAGCCCAGATGGTGTACTAAACAATCTGTAAATTATTAAGTTTTATTCAGGAGAGTATCATATTGCATCTAACAAACATAATAAGGTAGAAAATATAGAAAAAATCACTTTTTAATACTTTTTATGAAGACATGAAATTTTCATAATAATTAAATAGCAAAAACTCTTTTCATAACATAAAAAACTAATTAGGGCACAAAGTATATGGAGGTGAAGCAATATTTGGAAGAGTTTTCTATCAGGACCCTGCTGTCGGCAATTTTATTTCTCTTCTTCCCCTTATATTACCACAGGGACTTCCTCAGGATTTTTCTTTTCTGTGTGCAGCATGCTGATGATAATAAAAAAAAAAAAAGAAGTACTGATTTGATTATTTTTCCTATAAAACTCTCCTTCAAACATCTTCATTTGTGGTAATCCGACGCTTGCTAGCAAATGTGAAATCAATTTACAATCATCTATGTCACACCTCTGTTATCTTTTAATGTCTAGAGGATAATTGCCTTTGACATCATCCTGAATATACTTGTTGATATTTTATTCCTTTGCACACTATCACAAAGTGAGGGCGAGAATAAGAACTATTTCTCTTAGGCTGTCAAAAGCGTTCTGCATTCAATCACAGTTTGTTTTTCTTAAAATAACAGTTTTATGAAAATTGTTCATACATTTGGAAATAAACTACAACTTTAAGTGTTTATGGATGACTTAGGGCGGAGTTAGCTGTCATTTATTGAGTCCTTATCCTGGTCATACCCTGTGCTCTGTATTTTGCTACGTATTATATATAATACTAACATCCTCATTTTACATACAGTATACAAGGTTTATGAATGCTATTCGAAGATATCAAAGTAACCAGACACAGAGCCAGAATTTAAACTCAAAAGCTTTAACAGGCATGCTCTATTGAGGCCTGTGCTTGTGCACATTTGGGTAAAACTGAATTTTCTCAACCATGTTGTATATTTGGATCACTTGAACTTAACTATGTAGTTAAATTCTTTTCCATTATTTTTGTTGTTGTTGTTGCAGTTTGGCTGGGGCTGGGTTTGAACCCACCACCCTCAGTATATGGGGCTGGTGCCCTACTCATTGAGCCACAGACACAGCCCTTGAATTATTTTCTTTAAATCAAATTCGAATTAACTCTTTAGGAATTTGGGGGAATCCTGATCATTTAATTCTCAGTCATATCAAGAATTTACTTTTACCATTTTACTATATTTTAAATAGTTGAGAGGAGAACTACAAATCTCAGTTGCCATGCATATCATACTACTGTTTGAGTGCTTTTGTAATAGCTGAGATGCCAACAGTTCAGTTAATGCATTCTGCCACAATTCATACAATCTGTAAACCTCTTCTCATGCATCTGACACTGCAATAAATTGAGGCCTTATGGAGAGTTCTGTGATGATGGTCCTTTAAACCACTCAGTGCTTCCAGGCCAAGAAGTCACTAATTCTAGCAAGTTGATAAGACATGGAGACAGTCAAGAGGAATGTTGTGATAAGCCTTTATTCCTTCTATAGAAAACAAAAGTCTAATTTATACCTTTTATATGAAAGCTATAACCAAATAGCCTAAGAATATGGGGAGGGGGGAGGGAGAAGGGAGGGGGGAATGGGTGGAGGGAGGGGGATTGGAGGGATCACTTCTATATCTTACAGGGGTACAAGTGAATCTTTCTAAGAGTAGAATGTGAACATTTTAAAACAATAACTGAGAAAATGACATGAAGGTTGTGTCTATCAGTTTGATGGAAGTATTTCGGATTGCATGTGAAAACCCCACACTGTACTCCAGAAGTGCATTAATGTACATAGTTACCATTCAATAAAAAAGAAAAAAAAAGAGTTTGAGGTTGCTGTGAGCTATGATGCTACCGCACTCTACTGAGGGCGACATAGTGAAACTGTCTCTAAATAAGTAAATAAATATGGGGCATTGCCTGTGGCTCAAGGAGTAGGGTGCCAGCCCCATATGCCAGAGGTGGGGGGTTCAAACCCAGACCTGGCCAAAAAAAAACAACCCAGCAATATATAAATAAATAAAAATGAGATATATATGCTTTTCTTTGACTACCTTCTTCAGTTGGTACTGACCTGGGAGGCTTTTCACTGGAGATTAGAATGAGATAAATTCATTCTTAACCACCCCCTGGCCAGAAGACCCCTCTCCCTGCAGGATTCTCTAGTCTATTCCTTCGAGAATTGTTGGCTTCTTCCAAATTTCCTTCATCCAAATTCCTAAATGGAGAGATTGCTTAATTCCCCTGCAAGTCACCACTATCACCAGAAAATATCTCCTAGTATCAGACTGGGCTCTGCAGGGTTGTAATGCATTTTTCCACCTGCTTTCTGGGAGCTTACCCTTTGGGTGGGGAAGAGTCTATATATTGAAAGAGTCAGATGGATAACTATTTGGGCTTAGAGACAGAGAGAGGGCTTGAGCAGGCTAAGTTTGGGAGACATGAGTTTTTGTTGTAGTTTGTTTGTATTTTGTTACTCAGTCTTACTCTGTCTCCCTGGGTAGAGTGCAGTGGCATCATAGCTTACAGCAAACCTCAAACGCTTAGGCTCAAGCAATTCTCTTGCTTCAGTCTCCCAAGTAGCTGGGACTACAGGCATGCACCATGATGCCTGGCTAGGGTTTTTTCTATTTTTAGTAAATACAGGAGACTTGCTCTTGCTCAGGCTGATCTTGAACTCCTGAGCTCAAGCATTCCACCCACCTTGGCCTTTCAGAGTGCTAGGATTACAGGTGTGAGCCCCTGAGCCAGGCCACAGATATGAGTTTTGAAAGTTTTTTTTCTTAAAGGCAAAAATCTTTTATTTCAATTTTAGGAAATCCACCATCCTCTTCTCCACATCTGGAAACACAGGGCTATGCCCTGGTTAGGAAGGTACAGACAGAAGGGGTATGGCCACCATCAATTGCTTTCTCTTCTGATGGAAGGCTACCTTGCTCTCATCAGAGTTGATATGCAAGGGGATGTAGACATCTAGATTATACAGCTGCTGGGAGCCCCTCATCACCAGGCGATTCTCCCCAATTTCTAGTGACAGCCCCAGTGCTCCATTCAGTCTGGGGAGGTCAATTGCTGCCAACAGGAGGTCAGGGGCTTCCAGTCAGAGGGTCAGGTGAGGCTTCTCAGGGCCTTCCTCATCTTTCCTGGAATCAGGCATGGACAGGTTTCCCAGCTTCTGAATTCAAGGACGCTGCTGGGAGAGGATCTTCTGCTGGGAGATGGAACCCAGGAAAGTCCCATTCTTCAACGTGCACCATTCTGGATTCAGCTGCAAGCTGTATTTATCCTCGGGGTCCTCCCTGGCAATGGTGACCATGAGCTCCTGGAAGAAATCACTGTTCTGCATCCTCCTGTAGAAGTCGCTGTTGATAGCTACATCATAGGCGGTACAGCCCTGGCCTTTTGCATCCACTTCAGCATGAGGCTCTTCCAGATTTATGGGGATGCAAAACCCAGCTTGGTCCTCCTCTAGCATTTGAAGAATCTCATCCTCAGTCATGTCAAGTTGGAGGAGGGATGGAGGCAGAGTGACAGATGTTGATGAAAACCTTCTCTTCTGGTGAGTTGGTCTTTATGCAGAAACCAGGCTGAGGTTGAATTTGTGTAGAATCTGGTCTGGTTGTCTGGGCTTGCTGGAACTCCTTGGAGACCTGCAGCAACAGCTCCTCGGATCACACCATCTCAGCACCCATCATCTCTGTCTTGCTTAACTCTGGTGCCAGCAGCTTCAGGTTCACCATGGTCCAATACATCCAACTTCCTTAATTCTGAGTCCTCCTATTCGAGTTTTGAAAGTTTTAAAGGAGATAGTGGGTCAAGGGAAATTAGGTACTAGTACTTTACCTAAAATGTACATACCAGTAATTTGGAAAATATGTAAAGATAGTATGTGCATATTATCAGCCTAAAAAAAGATCAGAGAAAAATATCAACTAATTCAATCAATTTATTCAGGAATAAGCAGAGAGGATTATATTCTAAGATCCACAGCTACTAGGAAGCCACAGAGTAAGAGTGCAGGATAAGGGAAGCTTTTACTGGCAAAAGGAGACATTCATACAAGTTGCTTGGAAACAGAGTTCATTGGTTCCAGAGGCTAAAAGCTAGTGTTGGCATCAATTCATCAGTGTAGAAGCTATTACTAGAAAAGTATTCTTTCAGAGCATCTTATCTGAATTGTTGCAGTCCTAGAGAATGTCTAGTGATAAACCTGGTCATACTGAAGGGGGCCTTTTTTTTTTTTTTTGAAACAGAGCCTTAAGCTATCCCCCTGGGCCGAGTGCCGTGGCCTTACAGCTCACAGCAACCTCCAACTCCTGGGCTCAAGCAAGTCCCCTGCCTCAGCCTCCCAAGCAGCTGGGACCACAGGCACCTGCCACAACGCCTGGCCATTTTTTGGTTGCAGCCGTCATTGTTGCTTGGTGGGTCCGGGCTGGACTTGAACCCGCCACCTTAGGTGCATGTGGCTGGCGCCCTAGCCACCTGAGCCACAGGCGCCGAGCCTGACAGGGGACTTTTGAAGAGGAGAAAGCAGCACTGATGGAAACAGTTAAAAATTAACAGAACAAAGTATGGTCCAGCAAAAGAAAATTGGTATTTCAACATAGAGGGGAACTTATCTAAGAATGGAGACAAGCCTGTGGAACCACAGGTTAGATGGCTAGCACTGACCACCCCTTACAAGAAGTAATTAAGATTAAGAAGTAGAGATTAAGTTAAAAAAAATTACAATAGGAGCTGAAAATAGGTGTAATTTAAGCTCGGCGTCTGTGACTCAATTAGTAAGGCGCCAGCCACATACACCTAAGGTGGCGGGTTCGAATCCCCAGCCCGGCCCGCCAAACATGGCCGGGCATTGTGGCGGGCGCCTGTGGTGCCAGCTGCTTGGGAGGTGGAGGCAGGAGACTCTCTTGAGCCCAGGAGTTGGAGGTTGCTATGAGCTGTGATGCCATGGCACTCTACCCAGGGGGATAGCTTGAGGCTCCGTCTCAAAAAAAAAAAAAAAAGGTGTAATTTATGGAATGTATAAGAAGTAAGAGATTGTAGGAGAGATGGTGAGCTATTTCCCCCACCCTTGTAATGTTGAGCTTGGTCTTAACTTTGTAGAGCTTTTTTGTCTTTCAATAAACCCTGAGTGTGTGTCTCTTATATTTCATCCTGGTTGTCCTGTCCGCTTGGTAGACAGGTTCTAATTGAGAGACTCTGGCCAGGGTACTCCCCAGTGTGTCTTGAGTGCTTCTTGGAAGGCAGGTGATTGGTGGCCCAATAGAGGGGCAACCAAGGTTTTTCTCTGTGTTTTTCCTACAAGAGTCGCTGCTCTTACCTGGAACAGTCCTAAAGCAGGAGTTTATACGGCCTGCCTTGTCTGTTCTAGTGTTTGTTGGTGCTTTGGTTTTAGTGTTTGTTGGTGGTGGGTCTTTCAATTCTTTGTCTGACCACCCAAGAACCCATGGTTTAAAGTTCCAGCACGCTTTCAGTAGAAATATGTGTATATGTGGGTAATTCAATGTGGGAACAAGGACTTTATTTTTAAATGTTTATCCACCTGACCAACCTCAAATCCAAGAATGCCTCCCAAATGTCTAGTTATGTTTTACTTTTTATGCAGGAAAACCTATTCACAATAAGCTTCACCTTTCTCCAGAACCCTTGATGCTGATGCATTATGATGCCAGCAGCATTCGCTCAGCCACCTACATATTCGTCTACAGCACATGTACTTTTTCTCCCCAAATATAAGC
This sequence comes from Galagoides demidoff, assembly GCA_963574575.1. Taxonomy (NCBI): domain Eukaryota; kingdom Metazoa; phylum Chordata; class Mammalia; order Primates; family Galagidae; genus Galagoides; species Galagoides demidoff. The sequence continues at coordinate 22,935 of CAUYQV010054915.1, forward strand.
CCTGGGTCTGCGGGGTTGCAGTGCAGAGATATAATTGTCTGGTGGCTGCCCCACACTGGTTTTTTTTTTTTCCCCGTAAACCCCCCTAATAAGTCATCCTATATGGACAAATTGGATTTATCTGTCTCGTTCATTCATTTCTCAGCTTCTCCATCATTTGGGGATTGCATTGCACATCTGGCCCATTCACAGAATAGGTTATGAAAAGCATGAGACGTGTGTGTTTCTTGTAGGGTTATTTTTGAAAGTCCTTAGGACAGTTCTTATCTCAGACATGCAAGCACTCAGCCTCCACCCCATATTATTCATTCACTCAAAATATATTTAGGCTGGGCGCTTGTAGCTCTAGTGGCTAAGGCGCCAGCCACATACACCTGAGCTGGCAGGTTCGAATCCAGCCCGGGCCCACCAAACAATGACAACTACAACCAAAAAATAGCCAGGCGTTGTGGCGTGCGCCTGTAGTCCCAGCTACTTCGGAGGCTGAGACAAGAGAATCGCTTAAGGAGTTGGATGTTTCTGTGAGCTGTGATGCCACAGCACTCTACTCAGGGCGAGAGCCTGAGGCTCTTTCTCAAAAAAGGCACCAATGTGTCAGGAACCGTGGTGGTCACAGGGTGATCAGGATTGAGTGATGAACAGAGAGAAGAAAGCTCAGGCCCTGAGAGGCAGAGTGGGAGGCATATGAAAAACACATTGGGCTGAAGGACGGGAACAAGGGCTAGAAAATAATAGGCCAAGGCCGACTGGCAGACATAAGCAGATCAGGCTGGCCTTGGTTAGGCATTTGGATTTTATCCTGAGGGCAATTAACAGGACATTTCAATCTTCACTCTGTAGCAATCTGAAGAACCTGGCATTCTTATCCTAATTTTACTAAGAGAATCAACTCGGGGCAAAATGTTAAGTATTTATCCAAGGACACTCGTAGGCGCAAGGGCGGGACAGGGACTACGAAAATCCGCTGGGCTCCAGGGCCACAAGACGTGTAAGGCTTCCCCTCCACCAGAGGTCAACCTGCCGAGGTTGGAGAATTGACTGAAGGTTCAGCTCCAAACCCGGCACGCGCCAAGAGGACACTGAGCATGCGCCGCTTGCGGTAAGGCAGCCGGGAAGGAAGGGGGCGGGGCCGAGGCTGGCAGGCGCGGGGAAAATGGCGGCGGCGGCTGCGGCTACGGCAGCGAACGGAACTGGAGGGAGCAGCGGGATGGAGGTGGATGCAGCAGGTAACGGGCAGTGCTGGGGTGACTTCTGAAGACATCCTTCATGGGTGTGTTAAGGCTGTCGTGGACTCCTGTGAGAAGTGGAAATGGCAGAACAGCAACATATCTCTCTGGGATAACTTAAGGGAGGGATGTATGGCCCGGGCTCCGCGGTCCCTCACTCCCCATCTCCAGGCAAGAATGTGGGACCCTGAATCTCACCCTATCTCTTTTACCTCCACCCTTAATAGTCCCCAGCGTGATGGCCTCCGGAGTGACCGGGAGTGTTTCGGTCGCTCTTCATCCCCTTGTCATTCTCAACATCTCGGACCACTGGATCCGCATGCGCTCCCAGGAGGGGCGGCCTATGCAAGGTGTGTGTTTGGCATAATTCTCCAATCTCCTCTTCTTGCTCCAATCTGACCTGCCGCAAACAGTGGTCTTTCCCCCCCCTCCTTTACTGGATCCAATTACTCCTTCACCCAAATAACTGCCCCCAATACTTGGTTCCCACTGACCTCAGACCCTCAGATGATAGAGAAAAGTTTTGGATTTCCTTACCGTCACCTTTGATATGCTGTTCTCCCTCTCAGTGATTGGGGCTCTGATCGGGAAGCAAGAGGGCCGAAATATCGAGGTGATGAACTCCTTTGAGCTGCTGTCCCACACCGTGGAAGAGAAGATTATCATTGACAAGGAATATTATTACACCAAGGAGGAGCAGTGTGAGAGGGGAATAGAAGTGGAAGAGAGGAGTGGGAGTTAAAAAAAAAAAAAAAAACATGGGGTGGAGAAGATGGAGAGGGCTGGGAAGAAATCAGAAGAGACTGAGAAGGGGGAGGGAAAAGTTAAGATAGAGTAGCTGAATAGATCTCAGAAAAAGAACATGTTCAGATCTTCCCTAAAGAGAGTAAAAGATGAGAGAAGACAGGATAGAAGGGAGTAACTGTGAGCCAAGATTGGAGGAGGGAGGGAAGAAGCTAGTGAAAATACATCAGGAGATCCAAATTAAGGAAGGATGGTTTAAAGAAATATTGTGTGCTCTGGCCCCTTCCTCTCTAGTTAAACAGGTATTCAAGGAGCTGGAGTTTCTGGGTTGGTATACCACAGGGGGGCCACCTGACCCCTCCGACATCCACGTCCATAAGCAGGTATATGTCCTCACACCTGTGCATGCTGGGGCAGATAATAGACAATGAGGGAAAGAAGACAGATGGAGCATTGACTTCCTTGTGCCTCATCACTCTCTTCCAGGTGTGTGAGATAATCGAGAGCCCCCTCTTTCTTAAGTTGAACCCTATGACCAAGCACACAGATGTGAGTAATACTGACCCCATACCCACTTTGTCCTGTTTGTCTTTCACTATACTTATCTTTTATCCTCAACCCCTGCTATCTTTTACTGTATGATATCCTTTCTCTATTGAATGCGGGAGTTGAACCTCCATTCTGCCACTTAACCAACTATGTAACTTTGGTTTAGTCGTTTAACTTTTTAAACTGCATATTCCTTTGTAAAATGGGGATAATCTTCACTTCACCATGTTCATGGGAAGATGAGATAAAAAGGGCCTAGCCCAATTTTTGGCACATAGCATAGGTTCAGATGCATTTGTTGTTAGTAAAAGCTGTTCTTCATTTCCTCTTTACAGCTTCCTGTCAGCGTTTTTGAGTCTGTCATTGATATAATAAATGGAGAGGTAATACCCTACAGATGAACCCTCAGATACTGCTCTTGGCCTGTTTTCTGGTTTTGACCTCCCTCTGTGGGATATTTTGCCCTGTAGGCCACAATGCTATTTGCTGAGCTGACCTACACTCTGGCCACAGAAGAGGCTGAACGTATTGGTGTAGACCATGTGGCACGAATGACAGCAACAGGCAGTGGAGAGAATTCCACTGGTAAGGGAGGAAATTTTCTTGAAAGCGAGGATGGGGGCGGCACCTGTGGCTCAGTGAATAGGGCACCAACCCCATATACTGAGGGTGGTGGGTTCGAACCCGGCCCTGGCCAGACTGCAACAAAAATTAGCCAGGCATTGTGGCAGGTATCTATAATCCCAGCTACTTGGGAGACTGAGGCAAGAGAATCACTTAAGCCCGGGAATTGGAAGTTGCTGTGATCTGTGATGTCACGGTACTCTGAGGGCAATAAAGTGAGACTTTTCTCAAAAAAAGTGAGGAGGAAAGGTATGGCCACATGCCTTCTCAAGCTTTGCCTGTCCCTCTCCCCTTGCAGTGGCTGAACACCTCATTGCACAACACAGTGCCATCAAGATGTTGCATAGCCGGGTCAAGCTCATCCTGGAGTACGTCAAAGCATCTGAAGCAGGTAGGACAGGTGCCTCCCTGACACTTGTACCATTTTTCCTCTTCTTCTTTGGGAAGTGACAACATCCACATTAATGCAGGCTTTTTGTGCCTTTAGGAGAGGTCCCTTTTAACCATGAGATCCTGCGGGAGGCCTATGCTCTGTGTCACTGCCTCCCAGTGCTCAGCACAGATAAGTTCAAGACGGATTTTTATGATGTGAGTATGAAACCCTGGACAGGGAGGTGGGGCTAATTTCGTCATTTTTGCATGTAGGACCTGGGACTCAGTTGTTCCCTAGGCATACTGTGAGGGATCCCATCAGGACCTGGTTCTTTCTATTCCTTTCCAGCAATGCAATGACGTGGGGCTCATGGCTTACCTTGGCACCATCACCAAAACGTGCAACACTATGAACCAGTTTGTGAACAAGTTCAATGTTCTCTATGATCGACAAGGCATTGGCAGACGGATGCGGGGGCTCTTCTTCTGAGAGGGTACTTGAAGGGATAATGCACAGGGGTCAGGCAACTGTCCCTAAGGGAGGGGCACCACACTCCCTTTAGAGAAACCGCTATTATTAATAAAAGGGGAGCAGCCCCTCAGCACCCCTTCCAGTGGCTTTGTCCTCTCTGTTAGGCACCACACTGGTTTCTTGACTTGGATCTTATCAAGGCCATGTTCCAGTCTTGCTTACAAGCAGAATCCTTTTTTATTATTACCTGTTAACACCCCAGTGAGTGGGAATCACTCCACTTAAATTGACCCTATGTCCAGTCAGATGGACCTGTTTTTTATGAGGTTAGTTCTGCCCTCTCATGTCACCTTAACGTCTTACATGACCCAACCCTATAAACACAATGACTACTTTCACAAAAAATTGGGGTGGGAGGGGCCTGAATTTTTTTTTTTTTTTTGAGACAGAGCCTCAAGCTGTTGCCCTAGGTAGAGTGCTATGGCATCATAGCTCACAGCAACCTCTTAACTCCTAGGCTCAGGCGATTCTCCTGCCTCTGCCTCCCAAGTAGCTGGGACTACAGATACCCACCACAACGCCGGCTATTTCTTGGTTACAGCCCTTGTTTGGTGGGCCTGGGCTGGATTTGAACCTGCCAGCTCAGGTGTGTTTGTGGCTGGTGCCTTAGCCACCTGAGCCACAGGCACCAAGCCTGGAATTTTTTTTTTTTCAAACAGTCTTGTCACCTCAGAAGGTGCTGTGGCATCACAGCTCACAGCAACCTCCAACTCTCTGGCTTAAGTGATTCTCTTGCCTCAGCCTTCCAAGCTAGGCCTATAGGCACCCACCACAATGCCTGGCTTTTTTTTTGTTGCAGTTGTCACTGTTGCTTTAGCTGGCCCAGGCTGGGTTCAAACCTGCCAGCTTCAGTGTGTGTGGCTGGTGCCCTACCCACTGAGCTACAGGTGCCACAGGAGAGGATAGATTATTAAACACGTTTTTATTAGGGACAGTTTAAAGCCTCAATCCCATAGGAACTATGAGTTACCAGGAGAGGTTTCTCAATTACTATTTCATGTACTACACTGATAAAAAGAAAAAAGTGGCTGAGACGCCCTGCCACCCCAGAGGCTAACTGGCAGACAAAAAGTAGTTAAGTATATGAGAGTAAGTAGGGAAAGGGAGCTCAAAAAGGGGAAACCCAGTGCAAACATCTCTGGAGATAAGACTTATATTCCTGTCTCATACTCAGTGTTTGTACTGGTGCTTGGCAAGTAAATACATTGAATGGGTGAAATAGGACTAACAGAAACCTAAAAACGCCACAATACCATGGCATTCTACAAATACTATTAGTAGAACAAGACTGAAACCTAAAAACCCCACAATACCATGGCAATCTACAAATACTTTATTAGCAAGAACAAGTGCAGCATAGGAAAGAGGGATCCTCCTTCCCTTAAGAGACATCATTGAGTCTTTAGAAGGGGCAGGTTGGAATCAGACAAAAGTGATCCGTGTCCTGGAAGTATTGACCTGCCAGACATTTAACTCTTCGTATTCATCCAGAGCTGCCTGGAATTGGGCAGGTGTGAAGCCACGAGATATGCAACGTTGTTCTGCTTCAGAAAATCGGACACTTCGGCCCCCTGAGGCCAATTCTCGGACAGTAGCAAATATCACATCTGCTGGTCTCTGGGTCCTGAAAGCAAAGTGTGGGAATATAAGGTCAGTCCAAAAAAGAACACTGGAGATCAACAAAGAACAATGGCAGTCAGTGTTAGAATTCTGAGGCCAACCTCATATACATGGATGCAGATGTAATCTTGCTCAAGAAAGTCAAGGTGACTCAATTTCATCCTTCATTAAACCACTCACCTAGCTGTTTGCCCCTTGTCGCCTAAAAGTGAATCCTTTGACATTTCCATTAGTCTTATTGCTTCATTCACATCTTCCTTCTCCACAGTGTCCACCATTCGCAGACGTGCCTAAGGGGAAGGTAGGGGAGACATTGGGACGGAAGGAGGGCAATGGAGCCAAGTCAGGGAAGTCCCTTATTCCAGCTTTAAGGCTGAGCAACTCATGTGTTGCCTGCTCACAAAATAAAGAGTAGAGCTCCCTCCTATCCCCCAATATCCGCAGTGTTGGGCCGGCACTGTCAGACCGAGACAAGTGCAATGCCCAGGGCAGCGTCCAGCAATTGCCCAAGTCTCCGCCTCTCAACACTGGCCAGTCCCGGTGTTCAGCTGTCCTGTGAGGGAGACCAGATGCTTTTGAACTCTACTGGGCTCCCCACCATGACAGATGGAGCTTGGGGAGCTCAGCCAAGAAGGCGAATGGCAGAGAGGTTGTGTCCCAGGGGCTCGGGAAGTGCTAGCTCAGCAGTAGGTCAGGTAATCACACTACCTGCACGAACAGCACTTTGGAGCCCCCCAGACTAAGGTCCAAGATGGAAGGACAGAAATGAAGGTTTACAGTACAGGATCTAGGACACAGGGAGTGAAATTAATCCATCCACCCTTCAGTGAGGTTTAAGAAACAGGGAGAGGCCTTTTCCTCCATGAATGCTGCATGTGCCCTACTGGAGCAGCAAGTACCCACAGTGCGGTAGCACGGAGAGGACCACTATCTGCACTGTCAGCACTTTAGCCCCGGTAGGGCTGGAGTGGGAGGGAGGTGGCCATTAGAGTACATTAAGTCCTACTGCTCATTAAGGGTCAGAAGAGATAGGCCCTGGCAATAGAGAGAGGTACCTGGTACTCACCAGAGCAGTTGAAAGTCGCAGAATGGCCAGTAGGGTCCGGGCAGAAGTATAGGTGGCATCCTTACTAGCCCAAGCCTCTCGCCTCATTTCCACATATGCTGCTGTGATATAGTCAGCCAGAGATTCTGGCACTGCAGGCTGCTTCTCACGGCACATAGCTATGTACCGTCTGTGGGAGAGGAAGTTCATGGGAAAACAGAAAAGAAATAGGGAATTATGTGAACACATGGGCAGGTCTTTTTCTGCATAAAGGTTCCTCATTTAATAAAATTGGGATTTCATGTATATCTTAAACACACAGCCTGGAGGTAATGTTAATGAAGACTTTTAGAAATTTTGTGCAGTAAACAAAGTTATGCAACTGTGACTGTCACAAGGTCAGATATAAAATTTTCCACTTATAGCGCCACTAAAATGTTATGGATGTTGGATGAGGAATGCTCAACTTATGTACATAGCCATGGAGCAAGGTGGTGGTGGCGGGGAGAAATCCAGGTTCTGAGGACACCTTGATTTATTGTTCTTTGGCTCAGGACATGTGTGGGCAGGAGAGAGTGAGTGTGTGCATGTGTGTGTGTGAAGGAATGGTGGTGAAAAACATACACCCTAGACTAAAAGCTGTTAAGGAGACACTTGTGGGTGGTGCCTGTGGCTCAAAGGAGTAGGGCACTGAGCCCCATATGCCAGAGGTGGTGGGTTCAAACCCAGCCCTGGCCAAAAACTGCAAAAAAAAAAAAAAAAAGACACTTGTGGCCCAAGACGCTGCCATATGCAACTTGCCTAAAGTGAGCCCACCTTCACCCAGCTCTCCTACCTCATGAGCTTCATGTCCAAAGGTTCAAACTGGGCAGGGGGCTGCCGGCTATGCTGATGCACATAGGTGATATGCTGGGCCAACCTGGGAAGAAGCAAGGAGGAACACTTTAGGGTTATACAACCCACCCAGCTTCACTTATCTCCACCACCTCCTTACAGCATTATAGGGACAAACTTTCCTGGGAAATCCTCATCAGCATTTCAGCCTCACCCTACCATTTCCCTACTAACTGTGGAACATCCCCTGCCAGCAAAGAACTGGACTGATTTTCTGACTTCACCTCCCTCCCTACAGGGTTAAAAGGGGATGTCTCTTTGGGTGCTGAACTTCATTCACCGTAGGTCATTGTCTCGGTCAGGCCGGTCCTGGATCAGCCAAAGAAGGTCAAATCGGGAGAGTAGCGCAGCAGGGAGCTGTATGTTCTGCTCTAGGCTGCGGCGAGGGTTATAGCGGCCGTAGGCAGGATTGGCGGCAGCTAAGATGGAGCAGCGAGCATTGAGTGTAGTAAGAATGCCCGCCTTGGCAATGGAGATAGTTTGCTGCTCCATGACCTCATGGATGGCTGTGCGATCAGCCTCAGCCATCTTGTCAAACTCATCAATGCAGCACACACCCTGGTCAGCCAGCACAAGGGCCCCACCCTCTAAGGTCAGTTCTCCAGTCACAGAGTCCCTCAGCACAGCTGCTGTAAGCCCCACTCCTGAGGAGCCACGCCCCGTTGTGTATTGGCCTAGAAGAGAAGAAATGAGCAGACATGGTTAGGAAAGCGTGGAACAATGGAGGGAGGAAATATAAGGGAAAGATGCAAAGATAGGGCCAGTGAGACCTATAGTGAATAGCTCCACCTTTCCAGCCCTTCCAGAGAAGTGAAGATCTATGGGGTGCTGCCAATACCTCCCTTCTCCTGCCACCAAGCCTCTCTAACAACTACTTTCTCCTACCCTTTGAATAAACAACACTGTGGTCCTATCCTAACCCCTCTGCTCATATCCCCCAGGGTACAGTTACTCACTGCGAGGGGCCAAGCGATCGATATAAGACAGGAGCTGTGACTTGGCCACACCAGGGTCCCCCATCAGGCAGATATTGATGTTGCCTGGAGGAAGGGAAGGAAGCTCCTCAATGACTGTTCTCCTAATGCAAGTTATGCAACAGAGAAGAACACTTTGAGGTCTGTCTCCTTTTCTGTTCACACCCATTCTAATTCTCTTAAACATTCCTGTACTCATGAAAGCAAGATCCACTTTCATTCAGTGACCTACAGGGCTACTTGTCCATAGCATCTTTTTTCCTTACAAAGGACTTCACCTACCCACCCTGTGTTTCTCCCCCATTCTTTTTTCTTACCCCTGATTTTCATGCCTCGAGGAGACTGGTCCACACCTCCCACTAGCAGAAGTAACAGTGCCTTCTTCACATCTTCATGCCCATATATCTCTGGGGCAATAGAAGCTGCCAATTTTTCATAGAAATCTTCCTCTACAGGGAAGTTAAAATTAGAATATTCTGGAGGGGGGGGGGTGTCCTAGCTACTTGAGAGGCTGAGGCAAGAGAATCGCTTAAGCCCAAGAGTTTGAGGTTGCTATGAGCTGTGATGCCATGGGACTCTACTGAGGATGACATGGGAAGACTCTGTCTCAAAAAATTGGGGGGGGTGGCGGGCGGTTGAGAAGGCTGGGATGAAAATCAAATTCCCTGTCTTCCCCTTGGTTCACCTGCAATCTGCCTCAGCTCCTCCTTGCTCAGCTCTCCAGCCCCAAATTCATCATCCTCACTCTTATTCATCTTCACAATCCGATGGGCTTCCAAGTAAGTTTCTGAGAGTAAACCCTTAAGTAAAATACCAGGATATGAATAAAATCACTTCAGCTTGCCCATTACCTAATTTCATAATGATCTCTTGACAAAACCTTTTGTTCTATTTGGTTTTGTTTTGCTGTAGTTTTCTCTGTGGGAAATAGGGACAGTGAGTGGGTGAGGGGAAAAGGGGACTCTTTCCTCATTTCAGATTCCATTTCTCACCTGTACCACCTGCCGGAACCCAGTGCGTAGGACTGGCAAGAAGATACCAGTGACACTGACATGGTCTCCAGGTTGGGCGATCCTCGTGTTCTCTCCTTCTATCAGCACCGTGATGCTACGAGGGATATTTCCCACTGGCACTTGGTCACTCTAGAAGAGAACGGGGCAAAAAAAGTAAGGAACACAAGGTCCACAAGGACCTGACCTTCCCTCCCTAAACACCCTACTCTATACCTCCCTCCTGCTTTAAGTGACTTTTCTGCCTCAGTTCTCTTCTTTTGTTCTTTCTTACTGTCCCTCCACAAGTGACTACAGGATTCAAATGGACTCCCTGCTCCATCTGCCCAGGGCCACATACCCCAACTCACATGTTCTTGCATCTTCATTTCCTGGAACTTGATGAATTTGGAGCCACGTGTCTGCAGATACAGCCGCCCACCTGAGCGGTTGGTTTGGCACTCCTGGCTTGGGCACATGATCAGAGGCATGAAAGTAGGAGACTGGATCTAGAAATGCAAGAAAAGAACCAACAAAGGCAGCGCCTATGACTCAGTGGGTAGGGCGCTGGCCCCATTTACGGAGGGTGGAGGGTTCAAACTCGACCCTGGCCAAACTGCAAACAAAAAATAGCCAGGTGTTGTGGTGGGCGCCTATAGTCCCAGCTACTTGGGAGGCTGAGGCAAGAGAATTGCCTAAGCCCAGGAACTGGAGGTTGCTGTGAGCTGTGTGATGCCAGGGCCCTGGGTGATAGGTGATAAAGGGTGATTAAAAAAAAAAAAAAACCAACAAAAGAAATCAGAAGAGGGCAGCACCTGTGACTCAGTGAGTAGGGCACCAGCCCCATATACCAAAGGTGGTGGGTTCAAACCAGGCCCCAACCAAACTGCAACCAAAAAAAAAAAAAAAAAAAACCAGAAGAAAAAGAGCCTTTTCTAAGTCATTCGCTTTAATTACATTTCTTCATGGCAAATATCATGAAAGAGTCAAGAACCCCTTGAACTACTCTAAGTCAATAGTGACAAAAACCAAGAACACAGGAAAAAAGTCCACCATGTGCCATAATAAAGGATAAAAAGCTAACACACAAACATCTTTCGCAACTGGCTCGGTGCCTGTGGCTCAGGTGGTGAGGGCGCCAGCCACATACACCTAAGATGGCAGGTTCAAATCCAGCCCAGACTGCCAAACAACAATGATGGCTGCAACCAAAAAAAATAGCCTGGCGTTGTGGCGGGCGCCTTTGGTCCCAGCAACCTGGGAGGCGGAGGCAAGAGACTCGCTCGAGCCCAGGAGTTGGAGGTTGCTGTGAGCTTTGATGCCACCAGCACTCTACCCAGGGGGACAGCTTGCAATAAGCAGATAAAACAATAAACGATAAACATTAATGAGTGCCTTCCCATCCCTCACTCCACACGTACCGGCTGGTAGGTTTCTGCCCCACACTGGTCACAAGTATATGTGGCCACCACCATCCTGGGTTTGACTTCTGAGACACGAGTAACGATTCCACGCACAGTTACCAATTTCCCTACGGAGTCAGCTCGTACTTCCCGGATGACACGAGGTTTATTGCTGCTAGGGCCTTGAAAATATAGCTCACTAAGAGGAAATCAGTCATTAGCAAGGTTCAAGAGAAAACACGTACTTACACCCTTCCCCACAGTGCCCACTCACAATCTGCGCATGAGCTCAAGAGGGTACTGGTTCTGGGGGCTTCGCACAGCCCCAGGTTGCCGGCTCCGCTGCTCCATCATCAGCCGGTGCTCAATGTAAACATCCAGAACATCTTTATTTACCACCTAAAAAAGACAGAAAAAATTGAAGAACGAGGAAAAGAGAGGACACTGCCTAGTAGTAGTCACTGCCCTTCCTATCTGCCAAGTGGAAAAAAAAAATCACAATCCAAGCAGCTCTGAGACAGAAACCTACCTCCCTTGCCCTATTCTCCAGCCATTTACCTCCCTCTCCTTGTACTGAGGAAGCAGCTCTTGTATAGCTTCAGCAAAGAGCCTCCAATAACGCTTTGCGTTCTCACAAATTGCATCCACCAACTCAGGGTCATCCTCAGCTATATCATCCAGGTCCACATACAGTGCCACTTGTTCCCGATGAGCCAGCAAAACCTGCAAAGGGGAAAAAAATACCAAGACCTCAAAGCCAAATTTGTACCTTGTTCATCAGCGTTCACACATCACTATGAACACAGAGCACAGCTTTAGGGATCCACGGAGGAGAAAGTTCAGAATCAGACAGCAAGACTCACTTTTCAATCTCCAAACATTAAAAAACTCTAATCATCATGAACATATTATAGTATCATACTCACCTTCCAAGTATAACATACTGCACCAAACTGTTACTTACAAACAAGAAGACTTCCTGAAACATGCCAGGCCACCTCTTATAGCACCACTTAAGCACACCACCCCACTCCCTTCACTCAATGTTACACTTACCAGCTGGTTCCCATACTTGAACTGCTTCTTTCCAAATTCATCATCCTGGTAAAACTCTTGTAAAAACTTCTTAACCTTTTCTACAAGGTAAGTGCAAAACCATTAGCAGCCTTTTTCTAAATAGATAACTTACTATATATTCTTCTCATAGAAACAAAAAAAATCTATTTTCGCTTAAAACATGACTTGTAAGTTACTTATTGCACAGATATTTAAATAAATCTACATAATTCCCCCTAAAGTGGGTAAAACTCCTTTCCACAAGTCTGTTTTTAACCTAGGAAGACTAAGTGGCTCTGGCAGTTCAGAGTGCTACCCAACGTTCCCCCCCCCCACCCCCGAGAGAATTCCAGTCTCCACTTTGGCTTAAAATCCTAGCACCCTTTCCCTATGGCCTCCCACACTCTGCAGCACATTGGTCTCAAAGGTCTCTCTCCCTCCACCTGTACAAATCTCTTCTTTTCTTTGCGTACCCTAAACCCTTGCTCTCACCGGGATCTTCGCCACTAGGCCGGTCCTCTACCCCACCCCCGCTCCCGCCAGCGCTTCCGCTCTTAGTAAACAAAGAAGCACATGGGCCCAGATTCTAGCCGTCTCACAGTCTGGGATTCCTCCGCCCAAGGCGGGAGCCCGTCCCGCCATTGGCCAGCACGTTGAAAGCCTCTCCGTCCCTCCCCACTGCCGCCGTTCTCGGCCACGAGCTAAACCCCCAAATTCCAGGCACGCCCCCACCCTCAGCAGCTCTCTCTGAGGCCACCGCGCGGAAGGACACTGTTTACACACGACACTCCCTCCAACTGCTTCGCGCCACTTCCGCCCGCTTCCACTTCCGCTTGGAGGGCGGCCTGAAGCGTCCAATCCCGGTGCGCAGCGGCCCGGGCCTGCCCGCCCCTGGGGCTTTGGGGCCTCTACCGAGAAAGCGGGAACCCCAGAGTACCGAAAAGGGCGGAGCGAAGCGGCTTTAGGTCTACCGGAGGCCGAAAGCCCTTCTGGGCGCGACCCACTCCTCTGCAGCCCCTTAGCAGGATTATCCCCCTTCCCACGTCCACATCACCTTTCCTGGGCAGGACTACCAGCTTTTCTTTAACCCCAAACCTCAGTCCTGCATGCTTTATCTCAGCCACGCCGCCGCCCGACCCTGCGTCTGACCTTGCTGCCCACCGACAGGGCCCCCGAAGACCTCAATTACAAGCACAGGTGTTAGTCTGGAAAATTCCCGCGCAGGACGCTCCACTCAGACTTGCAGACCCTCACCTTTCTCAAGCGCGTAATCCTTAAGTGCCATCACTGCCCAGGGTAGTGCAGCAGCAGTTGGCGGGCTCAGGAGTCTAGCTCCCGGGAAAGAAGAGACCGTCCACGCGCTGGATTGCGGCCGACCAACCGAAATTGGCGCGAAACGTCGCTCCCCACGTGACCGGCGCCACTGAGTTTGCGCCAATCGGAGAGGATGGCTCTCCACCCTCCCCACTAGCCGCAGGCCCCAGCCTCGGCCAATCACTGGGTGAGTCTGAGATGAGTGACGGGAGGAGGTAGGGGTGTTGAGTGGGAATTGCCGGGAGAGTCCGGGCTGGCGCCGGGTTTCCCGCGGTAGGAGGTGGCGCCCGCGGATGAGAATCGCTCTTAAAGGGCCAGCCCACGCAAGCCTTTTTGTTCCGGGACCGCCAGGCGGGACAGGCCTAACTTTTGCCGCCGCCTTGTCTACTCTTCAGAACGGCCATGATATCCCAGTTTTTCATTCTGTCCTCCAAGGGGGACCCGCTCATCTACAAAGACTGTATCCTTGACCCGCGGGAGCAAGGTGGAGGGGCTGGGTGGGAGTAATGGCCGGAGCCATCCGTGTCGCAGGCTCCTTAACTGTTCTTCTACCCGCCAGTCAGGGGAGACAGTGGCGGCCGGGATGTGGCCGAGCTCTTCTACCGGAAGCTGACCGGACTGGCAGGAGATGAGTCCCCGGTTGTCATGGTAACCACCGGGTACTGGGGCTAGCGGGCAAGGTGGGCGCCTCCTTCTTCCCAGAGCTGGTTCTTTGAAAACTTGTACTTGAGAGTCAGCTAACTCCAAGTAAAACTAGCGAAAGTCCACTGAGCACTGCTCCTTACAATTCTCAACACTCAACACTTCTGGGGTAGGTGCGTTATCAACACCATTACAATTAGTAAGCTGGGCTTCAGGGAGGGTTTATTTGTCGCCCAAAGTCGCACTGTTACTCCAACTAGTCGGGACATTGGGATCCTGGCTCACGACCCATCTATTATTTTAATGCCTTTCTCCCCGCTTTTGTCTCAGCATCACGATGACCGTCATTTCATTCACATCAGACACAGTGGCCTCTATTTGGTAGCCACTGCCTCAGAAAACATCTCTCCCTTCAGCATACTAGAGCTGCTCTCTCGGTGAGGAAGGCTGGGTAGGGTGCCTGGGAGTAGGGGTCTGAGAAGAGGAGGAAGATATGCACACTCGGCTATGTTTCCTCAGGTTGGCCACTCTCCTGGGTGATTATTGTGGCTCCCTGGGTGAGGGGACCATCTCTCGCAATGTGGCTCTGGTCTACGAACTCCTGGATGAAGTTTTGGTGAGACCCATAGATATTCTTGTCTGCTTTTCTCCTGCGGCATCCTGTGGTTGGGAGGCTAATTCCACTCATTTTCACCCCCTCCCTCCACTGGCCACCCAAAGCCCTTCCTTCACCACTAGGACTATGGCTATGTGCAGACCACGTCCATGGAGATGCTGAGGAACTTCATCCAGGCAGAAGCCGTGGTCAGCAAGCCCTTTAGCCTCTTTGACCTCAGCAGTGTTGGCTTGGTCAGTAGAAGGAAAGAAGAAGACAAGGGGAAAGGAGGGTTATCTAACAGTGTCATACCTGAGGATTGATTGCTTTGGGTACTTTACAGTTTGGGGCTGAGACACAACAGAGCAAAGTGGCCCCCAGCAGTGCAGCTAGCCGCCCTGTCCTGTCCAGTCGTTCTGACCAGGTAAGGGAGGAATCTATAGGGTTAGATCCTTTGGCTTTTTTCCAGGTATATCCATCTCCCCTGGTCATGGGTATCTTCTCCCTCACTCTATACCCTCTCCCCACCACCGGGCCCTAGCTTGAACTGCCCTGTCCCTTCTGCTTGTCCATTTTAGAAAACAGTTTGCTTGCCTCCAACCACCCAAATCTTCTCTTTCTCTCAGAGCCAAAAGAATGAAGTTTTTTTGGATGTAGTTGAGAGACTGTCTGTACTGATAGCATCCAATGTAAGTTTGAGCTCCCAACTCTGTAGATGAGGACAAATGGGATTTGGTAAATGTATTAGGGCCATCAAGATTTAGGGCGTTGATCTCACTACCACCCCCTCAGGGCTCACTGTTGAAGATGGATGTGCAGGGAGAGATCCGGCTCAAGAGCTTCCTTCCCAGTGGCTCTGGTGAGGAATCTGCAGACTGGACCCAGGGCTGGGTTTGGGACCAGCTGCTTAGTGTTGAGTGTGGTAGTGTTTGCTAATCCTCTTTTTTCTGACAGAGATGCGCATTGGCTTGACAGAAGAATTCTGTGTAGGGAAGTCAGAACTGAGAGGTGAGAAATTGGGTCTTTAGAGTTCATGAAGAAAAGTTAAGAGACGGATTGTCCCCCTTCCTCCTGCTTTACTCTCTTGAAATGGGGGTCAGGAGAGTCCTTCTCTCTTTCTAGGTTATGGACCAGGAATCCGGGTTGATGAGGTCTCATTCCACAGCTCTGTGAACCTGGATGAGTTTGAGTCTCATCGAATCCTCCGCTTACAGCCACCTCAGGGCGAGGTCAGGCCCAGGCGCAGGATGACCTAGCATATTCTGTCCACTACAGGGAAGGGAGGCAGTGCAGGTGTGAGGAGACCAAACTGACCTTACTCCTGTCTGACCTCAGCTAACTGTGATGCGGTACCAACTCTCTGATGACCTCCCCTCACCACTGCCCTTCCGGCTCTTTCCCTCTGTGCAATGGGACCGAAGCTCAGGCCGGTGAGACCATTTCTGTGTTCTAGAACTATCTTGGAACCCAAGCCAAGATGTATATATTCCCAGCACTTAGTATAGAGGGGTTTGCTGGTAATAGGGTAGATTTAGAAAAAGTCTTTTTTAGTGAAGTAGGAGTGGATTTTAGCCCTTCTTGGTGTATAACCTACACAGCCCTGCATGGAGGCCCTGGGTAGGGAAAGGTGATATGACAATGGTATCTTATCTTTTCATTCAGTCTCCAGGTTTATTTGAAGTTACGATGTGATCTGCCTCCAAAGAGGTAAGAGTAGGCACCAGCAGGCCTAGTTCTGCTGTATGGGGCAGGAGACAGGCCAAGGTACCTGCTGCTGCTTCCTTTAGATGCAGCTACCAGCCTCAGAATCCAATTTGGTTAGCGGCTGTAGCATTTAGAGCAGGGGACATGCTGAACTTGCATTGTTGACATCTGAGAGGAATAGGGGCAAGAGACTGTGCTTTTCTGGGGCTGATGTTGTTCCTTTCTTCTCTGTAGCCAAGCTCTCAACATAAGGCTGTACCTTCCCCTGCCTCGAGGAGTGGTCAGGTTAGTGTGTGTGCCCCAGGAGAGCTTCCTGGGGAGCTTAGCACTGGGAGATGAGGTGAGTAACCTGGTCTGCCCCAGGGAATGCATGGCCAAGCCCCAGCACCTTCCTCTCCAAACTCCAGCCTGTCCCAGGAGCTGAGCAGCCCAGAGCAGAAGGCAGAGCTCAGGGAGGGAGCCCTTCACTGGGACTTGCCCCGGGTGCAAGGAGGCTCTCAACTATCAGGCCTCTTCCAGGTATCCGCTATCAGCCCTCCAGCCCCCTCCTCTCCTGACTTGCACTTGCAGACCCTCATCCTGCCCTCCTAAAGCAGTTGCTGCCTTGTTCCCCAGTGTGGTCAGATTCCTGCTTTCTTCCCTCTCCCTACCTCTGCTCCTCACAGATGGATGTCCCAGGCCCTTCAGGACCTCCCAGCCATGGGCCCTCTACCTCCGCCCCTCCTCTGGGACTGGGCCCTGCCAGCCTCTCCTTCGAACTTCCTCGGTACACATGCTCTGGCCTCCAGGTTCGCTTCCTCAGGCTCACCTTCAGACCCTGTGGCAACACCAACCCACACAAGTGGGTGCGACACCTAAGCCACAGCAATGCCTATGTCATTCGGATCTGAGGCTCCCCATATGAGGACACCAAGGCAAGAGTTTATCAAATGGAAAAAGAACAGTGTGGCCTTCTGGCCCATGGCTCTGGGTATAGGCAGTAAAAGGCCTGATCATGAGTTCTAAGAGACCAGGAGGACCTAACAGACCCATCCCTTCATGGTACCCCAACTCAGGAAGGACTGAGGTGGACAGAACTTATAAACCAAACTTTTATTCTGAGGAACTAACTGTACAATGTCTAAAAAGAAAACGATGTGGAGGAAGCAGCCTATTATTCCCTTCCAGCCCACATGTGTGCGTGCATGTGGGAACCAGGGGCTGGAAATGGGAGTATCATGGAGCAGGCTGAGGGGAGCCAGAGCTGGGGAGCTGGGAGCCATTCGCCTTTGGAGTCCCAGGAGCTGGAGGGGGACTGTCCCCAGCTTCCTGTTTCCCCCCACAGAGGGCACTGCCTCCAAGGGGAGAGGGGGATGATGATGGAGGAGGAACTGGAGAAGGATGGGAGGTGGGTCCTCCTTTGCCCTCCCCAGTGGGGGGAAGCGAGACCACAATATACTTCTGGACACTGCCAGGACCAGAGGGAGCAGTACTAGGGGGTGCAGTGGTGGCTGTGGAGACCAGCTTGACGATAGGCTGCACACTGGGGACTGTGGTGGTGACAGGAGAAGTGGTGGTGGAGCCTGAGCCAGGAGCTGAAGTGCTGAGGGACAGGACCTAGGCAGAAAAGAAAGGCAGTGTCGGGGGGGCACAGTGGCTCATACCTGTAATCCTAACACTGAGAGACCAAGGTGGGTGCAGTGCCTGAGCTCTCGGGTTCAAGACCAGCCTGAATAAGAGTGAAACCTTGTCTCTAAAAAAAAAAAAAAAAATAGCCCAGCATTGTAGCAGGCACCTGTAGTCCCAGCTATTCAGGAGGCTGAGGCAAGAGAATCACTTGAACCCAAAAATTTAAGGTTGCTGTGAGCTATGACGCCTTGGCACTCAAAAAAAAAAAGAAAGGCAGTGTCTGTCCATTACCTTGTGCTCCCCATGCCCCAGAGGCCTTATAGGGGATACTTGCTCCCCCCTCCCCAAAACACTCCATTCCTGTTCTTGGGTCTGTGTAGACTGCTAAAGCTTAAGGCCTTGTCCAGGCTTGGCAGCTTCAGCCCTAAAGGACCCTGGTATGTGCCCATTCCATCTGGTTTTGAGTGGGAGGGAGGAGACTGCCATTACTTGGGGGCCTTCCCAGGGTGCTATGAGGTGAATGGGCCCCCTGGGGTGCTTCTTACCATCCCTCATCCACATACCTGTTGGGTGGATGAGGCACTGGAAGAGGACATTACAATAAACTTGGTTGGAGGAGGGGAAGGCTGAGGTGGAGCAGCAGCTCGTGCAGACACCAGTGTCTGGACAGGCAGTGCAATAGAGCCAGGGACCTTCAGCAAGCCAGGGGTCCGAGGGCCAGGCTGAGGGGCCTGAGAGAGAGTCAATGTGGGCCGGGGCTGCAGAAAGAAGAGGCAAGTGAAAAACATGTAAGAAAAAAGAACCTGAAGGGAGAGGCCTGGGCTCTTGCTCTTCCTCAGTGCAGCATCATCCCAAAGGGGCTGAACTCTGGAGACTGCTGACTTAGCCCACCTGCGCATATCTGAGTGAGTGACTGTTCTGGTGGGTACCATGGCCCTGTCCCACCCTTAGGTTCTCATCCCCACTCAGCCACTGACCTGTGTGATGGTTAGAGTGGTCCTGTTGACTTGCTGAGCCTGCAGAGCAGCCTGGGCCCGGGCCTTGACCACATGAGAACACAGGAGGGGACCAAGGGACCCAAATTCTGCCCGATAGGCATCCTGATTGTCAGGTGGTGGACGCAGCTTTGCCAGAACAGGGGCACAGTGTTTCTGCAGACAGAAGGCAAAGAAAAGCTAAGTAGGAGAGCTGATATTCCAAAAAGCAGTGAGGAAAGGGTCTGATGGAGGCCAAACTATGCTAGGCTAACTATGTAAGAGATACTGTTTTTTCTTTGTAACAATACATAGGCACCACCTGGTAAGAACTTGCTAAATACATTTGTAACCTTTATGGGATGGTCCAGATAGCCTGTGCCTCTCAGAGTGGGTCAAACACTACTTTAGCCAGCAGTCTAGGAGTCATAGGCTGAGGGTACCACTCCTCATTGCTTACTTAGCCTGTTTATGCCTCAATGAGAGGCAAAAATGGAGTAAGTGAATAGAATAGGCCACATGCTTGCTAAGCACCACCTGTGTGTAGGGGAGGGAAGGGGTCAATGAAAGGACAGCAGGGGCAGGGGGCTCTTGGTCACCAGGAGGAGGCTTTGCACATGGTCTGCTCCAATCCGGTCTATGTTGCTCAGCACTGGGCCATCCAGGACACTGCGGATTCGCTCCCCCTCCTGCTGTAGCCGTGGCAGGATCAAAGTCTTAATTACCTGTTGGAAAGGAAGCCAGGCCAGGGAGTCGCCAGGGATGTCTCAGGTGGGGAGGTGTCGCCCTCTGTAACCTCATTACCACCTTCCTGCCCTTTTCTGTCCCCTGAGGTCCTCACATCATGTCCCAGCTCTGCCAAGCCTGCGATGGAGCCATAACGAGTCGTCCAGGGGGTCTTCTCATCCACCCAGCTCTGTTAAGGGGAAGCAAAATAAGCCCAGATGAAGGGATCTAAAAGGCTAATTGTTAAGGACCCATGTCTTTCATAAAGACACTGTCCTTATAAATCATACAAGACTTCATTTTGTAGTCCCTTAAACCACCCCCACCAGTCATCCTTCCCTCTGCTCTCTGTTCCCATGTCATCTCCCCCAGCCACAAGTACCCCACCCTGCTGTAGGTGAAGTTCTTAATCCTGGGTGACGAAAAAACAGATGCTACTCAGGTAGGGTCTCCTGGCTCACCTTGGTGAAGGTCTTGGTGATCCGCGACTGGATGTTGTTTGTAGTGGTGCTGAAATGCTTGCAGATTTGGGCCACTAGGCGGGCAGCAAAGTCTCGGAGTGCCCAGTGATTGTCCACATCTGGTCGCAGGCATAGCTGTCTGCTCACAATGCAGGTCATCACAGCTGGAATCAGCTCATGCACCTAAGGGATAAGTGATAGGCCAGCTGACACTGACAAATGGCTTCCTGTTTGTAGTAACAGGGTCCCTAGACCCCAGCAAGAAAGGAGGTGGGTAAGACCACTCACGTATTTTTCTAGATACAGTGTAGGGTTGTCCATCAGCGCCTTCACCATACGCATCAGGTAGATAAGCAGGGCCAGGTTGTTCTGAACCACATTCACTCGGACCTATAGGAGGGAGAAGTGATGGGCAGAGAGATGCCT
The DNA here is from genome assembly GCA_963574575.1 of Galagoides demidoff. Taxonomy (NCBI): domain Eukaryota; kingdom Metazoa; phylum Chordata; class Mammalia; order Primates; family Galagidae; genus Galagoides; species Galagoides demidoff. The sequence goes on from CAUYQV010054915.1 coordinate 43,413, forward strand.
TGGATGAGCTATCCCTGCTGCCCCTGTACCCCAGAACCTCCTTCTCTCACCCCCTCTGAGATGAAGGTACTGAATCGTGGCAGCATCTGATAGAGGCCCGGGTCAGTGGCAATGCTCTGCAGAGCTTCCTGTGGGAAGAGGGGACCCAGTGAGGTGGGGGCAGATAACTTGGGGAAGAAGTCATTGGGCCTCTGAGGGGAAGGGCAGGCTGGGGGATCGCACCGCTCTCTTGGCCTCACAAGACCCTACACAGGCCTCAGTGATCTCCTTATAGTACAGCTGCTGCTCCACAGATAGCTCATGGATGCTGCGGGGCTTCAGTCGCAAGGGAGCACCCTCCAGCAAGGGGGGTGCCTTCTTCTCTTTCCCTGTGTGAATTGGGAGATAGGTTTGAAAAAGAAAGTTCCAGAAGCAGCCTCAGTACCAGTCAAACCTTAATCCTCCATTCCCCCACTCTACCCTACCCAGGAGACCTGGCATCCTTTTAGGCTTCCAAATCCTTTCTGGGACACTCTGGTACTGACCTCATCCACTTTACAAATGACCATCTGGCTTTAGGGTGAGTCAGAAGAGGCCTGGCTTAGATGCACTGACCTTTGCCATCGGTTGGGGTGGCACCTTGACCTTTGCCTTTCAAAGGTCCATCTTCCTCTTGGCCTGGCTTGGCTGACTTTAGGGGTTCTGTGGCCTCAGCCTTCTGCTGCTCTTTGGGAGCTGGTGGAAAAGCAGTCACAGTGGGAGCAATGACAAGAGAGGCAGGAAATGTAAAGGAAGAGGTGGAAGAAACAGGGTTAGGCATGGAGGTTACCTGGGGGTGGATTCTCTGGGATAGCTGGCTGGCAGCCTTCAATGCTCAGCCAATGAGCTGTGAAGAAGGAAATGTGTCAAGTTAAACATGGACAACAGGAAGGTGTGTTTCTGTTGCTGCTCCCTTTCTTGCAACTCACCAGGGACCTCACACTAAGGTTTTCTTTACTTGTAAGCCTCCTCACACCCACACACATTACTCCTTTCCCTCCTCCCTGCCACCCTTCTCTCCCTTCCCCCAACCTTTGAGACAGACATCCAGGGGCACCCGAGGCAGAGGGGTATTGATGATGTCGCTCAGATCAACCTCCTTCTCTTCATAGAAGTAAAGCTCCCGGCCCCCACCAGAGGCAAAACGAAAAGGAATGAACTCCTGAGCATGGAAGCCATAGAGTGGCTGTATCAGAAGAAAGAGACACTGGTGTGAGAAAGGAGCTGTGGAAGCCTGGCTGGAGGCACGTGTACCATCTGAGAGGATGGCATTCCATCACCCTGCTTTCAGAACAGTCCTCCCACCCACTTCCTGTCTCTTCCAATCACCTCGACATTCTTTAGCTTTAGTGCGTAGTCAATGTCACTGGTAGTAAGCTTCTGCCGTTTCCCCATGTGCATGAATTTCAAGGCATCCTAGGGTGGGTAGAACAGATGTCAGCCCAAGACCCTGAGGAAGGAGGCCCAGAAAACATCCTGACACAATGCAGGGTTGGACATGAGAGCCAGGTCACCTGTGCGATCTCCTTGATGCGGTAGCTGACCTCATCTGTCAGCAGCTGGCAGGTCTCCTCCTGAATCTGGGCAATGCCCATTGATTCAGCCACTACCTTCATTGACTCTGAGGGCAGCACAGTATTGCTGAGCTTCAGCTTCTTCTCCTCAGCCATCTTGGAGTCTCTCTTCTCTTACCCCGAAAGATGATGCCCCAAAGTGGAAAGATGGAGACCCTGGCAGGAAAATGGTGCAGGCATAAGAGATCAAAAGAAACATGAGACCCAAAAAAGAGGGACTGTCTAATTGAGAAAGGCCATAATAGAAGAACAACAGAGACAGAGACAGAAAGAGGGAAGAAACTGAGGGGAGGGGGTTCTGTCAATCCCAGTGTTGAGTCAGCTTGAGTTGTAACAGAAAAAGATAGAAATCTGATCCAATTCACTGCAATTTATTGAGCACTTATTCTATGCCAAACATTATACAATGAGATAGAGTAGAATGAACACAGCTCTAAATTTAAATCTCAGTTCTACCACTAACCTGTGTTACTTGAGCAAATTACCTGTGGCCTTAAGGCCACATCTGGCCTTCTAGGTCCTTAAGTGTAGCTTTTTGAATGAATCCAAATTTTATTGAAAAAAATCCTCTCATGAAAAGGGGTATCCTGGCTCCGCACCTGTGGCTCAAGCTGCTAAGGTGCCAGCTACATACACCTGAGCTGGTGGGTTTGAATCCAGCCCGGGCCCGCCAAACAACAGTGATGGCTGCAACCAAAAAAAAAAAAAAAATAGCTAGGCACTGTGGCAGGTGCCTGTAGTCTCAGCTACTTGGGAGGTGGAGGCAGGAGAATCACTTGAGCCCAGGAGTTGGAGGTTCCTATGAGCTATGGCACTCTACCCAGGGCAACAGCTTGAGGCTCTATCTCAAAAAAAAAAAAAAGAAAGAAAAAAAAGAAAAGGGGTGTACCAGAGAAAGATGAAGCTTTTCTTTCCTCCCTTGGTGCTTAAAAAAGAACAATCTTGAGGGTGGCACCTGTGGCTCAAAGGAGTAGGGCGCCGGCCCCATATGCCAGAGGTGGCAGGTTAAAACCCTGCCTTGGCCAAAAACTGCAAAAAAAAAAAAAAGAACAATCTTTAAATCAGAAGGCCACAATGAACGTACTTAACACTACTGAACCATAAACTTAAAAAATGGTTAGGAAAGTAAACTGTATGTTATATGTATTTCACCACAATTAAAATAATTAAATCTTTTTCAATTCCAATTTCTCCATCTCATTTTTCTACCCTTCCATGTAAATAAAAATGCTTGTTGGGTAATCATCGTTTTGGTTTTTTTTTGAGATAAGAGTCTCACTTTGTGGCCCTCAGTAGAGTGCTGTAGCAGCACAGCTCACAACAACCTCAAACTCCTGGGCTCAATCAGTTGTCTTGCCTCAGCCTCCTAAGTAGCTGGGACTACAGGTGCCTGCCACAACAGCCCTGCTTTTTTTTTCTTTTTTTAAGAGACAGAGTCTTATTTTGTTGCCCTCACTAGAGTGCTGGAGTGCCATGGCGTCACAGCTCACAGCAACCTCCAGCTCTTGGGCTTAGGCAATTCTCTTGCCTCAGCCTCCTGATTAGCTAGGACTACATGTGCCTGTCACAACGTCTAGCTATATTTTTGTTGCAGTTTGGCCAGGGCTAGGCTGGGCTTGAACCCGCCACCCTCAGTATATGGGGCTGGCGCCCGACCCACTGAGCCATAGGTGCCATCCATGGCCCAGCTATTTTTAGAGACGAGGTTTCACTCTCACTCAGGCTGGTCTTGAACCTGTGAACTCAGGCAATCCACCCTCCCAGAGTGCTAGGATTACAGGTGTGAGTCACCATGCCCGGCCTTGTAGGGTGATCTTACCTCTGTTTCTAATTCCTCTCTTGTTTTCTCTATTAAACCTTCTTGAATCAGGTCTTTTGTTTTTGTTTTTTGAGACAGAATCTTACTCTGTTGCCCTTGGTAGAGGGCTGTGATGTCACAGCTCACAACAACCTCCAACTCTTGGGCTTAAGCCTCAGCCTCCCAAATAGTTGGGACTACAGGCGCCCACCACAACGCCCAGCTATTTTTTGTTGCAGTTGCCACTGCTGTTTTAGCTGGCCAGGGCCTGGTTTGAACCCGCCACCCTCAGAATATGGGGCCAGCACCCTACCCACCGAGCCACAGGTGCTGCCCTCCAATCAGGTTTTTGTCTCCTTTAGGTTCCTGAAACTACTTGTCAAGGTCACCAACTCTACATTGCCAAATTCAAGGTCTATTCATCTTCACTTGACTTCTCAGCAATTCATAGCATAGTTGACCACTTTCTTCTGAAAACACTTTCTCTACCACTATACTGGGTTCTCTTGGTTTTCCTCCTACCTCACTGCCCACTCCGTTTCCTTTATTTGTTCTTCTATCTGCTTAATGTTGGAGTGTCCTGGGCTCAGTCCTTGATTATCTTCTCCAGCTACATTTACTCCCTTGGTGACCTCAACCACTCGCATGGCTTTAACAATGACATCGGCTAATGATGGTCAGATTCACATCCCAGCCCAGAACATTCTTCCTAACCATAAATATTTGTATAGAAAACTACCCACTCAAAATCTCCACTAAAACTGAACTCCTGATTCCCCCCACCCATCTCCTCCAGCCTCTGCTCTCCTCCTCTTCCCAATAATGCCATTTATCCAGGCAAGCACTATTTATCTGAGCAGTCTCATCAAACCCATTAGGTGACTGACCCTGACTCAACTCACGCTGCTTGGCCAAAGTCACCACTAACTATTGCCTGAGTAACTCCCTCCAATGGCCTCCTGATAAGGTCTCCTTGCTTCCACCCTTACCTTTTTACATCTATTTCTAACATAGCAGCCCAAGTGATTCTCTCAAAATGTCAGCCAGATTGCCATTTCTCTTCTCACGCCCTGTAATGGCTCCCCATTTGTCACAGAGTAAAATCTATAATCCTTATAATGGCCTACAAGGCCCTTCAAAGTTTGCCTTTTCCCCATTATATCTCTGACTTCCTTCCATCCCTTTCTTCCTCTACCTTGATCCAGCCATATCATTCTTCTGGCTCTTCTTAAATGTGCCACCCATGCTCTTGTTTTATACTCTTTGTTCTGGTCCCTCTGCCTGGAATGCTCTTCCCAGATGTCTGCTTGTGATGCTCTGCCCTCTTTCTACTCTACTTTTTCTTTTCCATAGCATTTAACATATTCTCATATTTTGTAGAATTTCTTTTTACAGGTTACAAGGTTACACAATATTTCCTTAAAGTGGTTATATTTCCAAAATATTCTTTAGATTAAATTTATAGTTAGTCAACACTTAACTGGGTGCAGAGTGCCCTAGGTCCTTAATTGGTACCATGAAGTCCAGTTGCCCAACTTCTAACAGTAAGTCTTAAAAATAAACAATCTCCAAATGTCAACACATAGACTCATCTGGCCTTATTAAAGCCTAACCAAAAGCACCCTGCATAAAATGGTTGTTCAGATTAACAGTGACTGCCACCACCACTATCCACCATATTTGTTATGTTCACTGATACATTCTGAGAGCCCAGACTGGTGCCTGAGACACTGTAAATAACAAATATTTGTTATACAAATAAATGATTTTTTTTAAGGCTTAGAAATGTAGGTGCTCAATAAAACTTTGTATCACTATTAAGACACAGGCTCAAGCTTGGCGTCTACAGTGTGGTTAAAAGCAGAGAGGCACGCTTGTAGCTGGGCTTTAGGAAAATTAACATTAAAAGTGTTCAGGACTCAGTGCAGGAGGTAGAGTACTGGCCTGCTGGGGGTATGGGAAAATGGAGGCAGAAGGTGAATTTGGTACTTTTCAACCATCTCAGGCCTCTTCCCTCACTTTTCTAAGTCTTATCTTTAGAGGACCCAATATTCAACACATACTCTGTGCCTGGTGCTGGGCTTACAAGAAGCAGTCGTGTCCCAGTTTCCTGGAGAACTCCTACCAATCCTTCAAAACCCTGCAGTACCCTCCGCCAGTAAAGTCTCAAAAAACACTCTGCTCCTCACATTAGTGGAGGCGGCAGGGAGGCTTCTCAGGGGAGGGTTAACTTGTGCAAGACCTGTGCAGTAGTTTCCCCAGCAGCGAAGCAGGTCGACGATCTCCAGGCAGCGCTAAAGGAGGCTCAAAGAGCCCACCCCATTTCCCCGAACATCCTTCCAATGCCCTCCAATGCAAACACACACACGGAGCCCCCACAAACACAGACACACAACCAACCGTCCTCTTTCCAGCCCCCACACGGGCCCTTCAAAGGGTCTCCTCCCGGGTACCACTCAGACCCGCCCCCGCCAGCCGAGCGCCCGGGACAGGAAAAGTCTCACAGAGCAGCAGCCGAGGCGCTGCTCACCCGGCGCTAGGCGCCATGTTGGCCCCGCCCTCTCCTGGAAGAAGGTCCTGGCAGAGACGAAGAGCCTTCGCTGCCCTTGCCCTTGCCAGAATAAGCCCTATATGTTCACAGCCTGAAATTATATATAAAATAAACTTTGTTTCTATATATGTGTATGATAAATACGGCCTCTTGTTCAAATTACTTCAAGTTATCCTTCACTATTCCGCGGCCAAGACCTTCAGAAAGCGCCACAAAACACAGGTTTCCCAGCCCAGAGCAATAGGGCTCCACCCCCTTTCAGGCAGGCTCTGCGCATGTGCAGACCGTGGCAGGCTGGATTTCATTTTTTTTTTTTCTTTAAGGTCTCAGCCGACTGCCTCTGAATTTAAAGGGCCCCTGCCTTCCCGAATTTGGTTTGAAGGCAAGAGGTAGTTGTTTCTGGACATCGCTTTGTCATGGGACCTGTGCGGTTGAGAGAATTGTTGTTCCTTGTGGCCGTGTACGGGGCTTGGGCTGGGACGCCGAAGGACGCCGATGACACAGAACGCATGCCCAGCAAATGCGAAGGTATCTAAAGGGGGCAGCTCCTACTTTTATCGCCCTGCCACACTTCCATAGTCCAGGGAGGACCTAAGGGACTGTGCTGGGTGGGTTGCCCAACCTCCTGGAAGGCCTGAGGGAGGTTCTGCTGGAGCTTGGTGGAATTCGAATAGGGTCAAGGGAAGGAACGGATAGTGCCGCCCCAAAACTACGGCACTACAATTCCCATGACGCATCCAGCGGAAACCCGCTTTGTCTTGCTAGCTTTGCAGCCCAGTGGATTGTGGGAACTGTAGTTGAAGGACTGCCGGCCCGGACTAACTCTATTGAGCATCTTTAGTGAGTTGCCCCGATGTCACCAGACTTAAATCTGGAAAGCCTGCAGGAGCCAGGTGTGAAGCTCATTATCTTGTGGACATCCTGTGCAGAGACGCTCCCAAATTACAGGCGCCACTCCCCTCCTGAGGGGTGTGAGGTGACTAACTCAGCCCTTCAAGCTCATAAACAAAAGAAGGGGAAGCCACAGAACTAGTAGAGCTGTCACATCCATGGTGAGGCTTTGCGGAGAGTGTGTACTTCCGGATTTTACAGCAAGCAGCATCTTCTGTGCCTGAGTTAGCGCGGGGCCCAGTTCAGAGGGAGCCCTTCAGAGCTGGAGCATAGACTGCTCTGGTTCCTCCAGCTTGTTGCCTTCCTGACTTTACATTTCTTCCCTGGAGTCTTTTTCTCTTTGTCTTACCGCCCAGAGTTTCTTAAGACTTGCAAGTAAGTCTCTTAATTGTATAGCCCCAAACTTTCATTTTCTTTT
>CAUYQV010054921.1:0-29256 GCA_963574575.1 Galagoides demidoff
ATGCATGACTGGTTTAACATAGCAAAAACAAAGACCATATAGTTATCTCAATAGATGCAGAAAAGCATTCAATAAAATCCAACATCCTTTTCTCATTAGAACTCTGAAGAATGTAGGCATAGGTGGCACATTTCTTCTGATGGACATCATCAATGACAAACCCACATCTAATATTATACAGAATGGAGTAAAACTGAAAGCTTTTCCACTCAGACTAGAAAAATACAAGGTTGTCCTCTATCACCACCAATGCTGGAAGTTATAGCCGATATGATCAGGCATGAGGAGGTCAATAGCCAATAGACTATTTACCTACTAATAGAGGTAAATAAAGGGCATCCAAATGGGCACAGAGTAAGTGAAACTCTTCCTCTTTGCAGACATTGTGATCTTATACTTAAAGAACCCCAAAGACTCAACCACAAGACTCTTAGAAGTGATAAAACATACAATAATGTCTCAGGATATAAAATCAATGTCCACATATCAGTGGCCATTTTATATGGCAATAAAAGCCAACATGAGAAATAATCAATAACACAATTCCCCTCTCAGTAACTTCAAAAATAAGTAGGAATATACCTAACAAAAGAGGTGAAGGACCTCAATAAATAAAACTATGAAACCCTAAGAAAACAAATAGCAGAAGATATTAACAAATTGAAGAACATACCATGCTCATGGCTGGAAGGAATCAACATTATTAAAATGTCTATACTTCCCAAAGCAATCTACAAATTCAATGTCATCCCTATTAAAATACCAACATCATACTTTCAAGACTTGGAAAAAATAATTCTTCATTTTGTATGGAACCAGAGAAAACCCAGTATAGATAAAGCAATTCTTAGTAATAAAAACAAAGCCGGGGCATCAGCCTATCAGACTTATGCTGTATTACAAGCCCACCATACTTTATGCTTGTACTACAGTGATCCAAACAGCATGGTATTGACATAGATATAGAGACATAGACATATGGAACAGAATAGAAAACTAAGAGATGAAACTAACATCTTACAGCCACCTAATCTTTGATAAACCAAACAAGAACACACACTGGGGAAAAGACTCCCTATTCAATTAACAGTGCTGAGAGAACTGGATTTTCACATGTAAAAGATTGAAACTGGACCTGCACCTTTCTCCACTCACAAAATTGATTCAAGATGGATAAAAATCTAAATCTAAGGCATGAAACAATAAAAATCCTTGAAGAAAGTATGGGGAAAGCACTTGAAGCTATTGGCCTGGGGAAATACTTTATGAGGAAGACTTCCATGGTAATCACAACAACTAAAATAAACAAATGGGACTTAATTAAACTGAAAAGCTTCTGTACAGCTAAGAAGACAACAACCAAAGCAAACAGACAACCTACACAATGAGAAAGGATATTTGTATATTTTGATCAGACTAATTCTTGATAACTAGGATCCACAGAGAATTCAAATTAATGAACATAAAAATAGCCAACAATCCCTTATATCACTGGCCAAGAGAGATAAATAGAACTTTCTCTAAAGAAGACAGACAAATGGCTAACAAATATATGAAAAAATACTCATCATCCCTAATTAGTAAAGAAATGCAGATCAAAATCACCCTGATCATCTAACCTCAGTGAGAATGGACCATAGCACAAAATCTCAAAACAGCAGATGCTGGCATGGCTGTGGAGAAAAGGGAACACTGTTACACTGCTGGTGTGATTGCAAACTAATACAACCTGTTTGGAAGGAAGTATGGAGAACTGTCAAAGTACTCAAGCTAGACATCCCATTAGATTCTGCAATCCCATTACTGGGCATCCACCCAGAAGGAAAAAAATCCTTTTACCATAAGGACATTTTCACTAGACTGTTCATCACAGCTCAATTTATAATCGCCAAAATATGGAAACAGCCTAAATGCCCACCAACCCAGGAATGGATTAACAAGCTGTGGTCTAGATATACCATGGAATATTATTCAGCCATTAAAAAAGATGGAGATTTTACATCTTTTGCATTAACCTGGATGGAAGTGGAACACATTATTCTTAGTGAAGCATCTCAAGAATGGAGAAGCAAGAATCCTATGTACTCAATTCTGATATGAGGACAATTAATGACCTAGTACATGATGGGAAGGGGGGGTGATGAAGGAAGGGAAGATCAGAGAGAAGTAAGGAGGGAGGGGATGGGGAGTCACAATGTGTAACTCACCTTTTCAGGGCAGGACACAATTATAAGATGGGCTTTATCTAACAAATGCAATGAATGTAACCTGTTTTTTTGTACCCTCAATGAATCCCCAACAATAAAAAAAAAAAAAACTAGCCAGGTGTTGTGATGGGTACCTGCATTCCCAGCTACTTGGGAGGCTGAGGCGAGAGGATTACTCAAAGACAGGAGTCAGAGGTTGCTCTAAGCTATGATCATGCCATGGCACTCTACTCAGGTGATAAAGTGAAACAACTCTGTTTCAAGAAAAAAAAAAATCCCAAAAAGAACTCCAATCTTTCATTACTAGCAGATACCATGATGTACTTTTTATTGTGCTGTTAAAGGAAAAAAATATATTTACATTGTTTGAAGCACCTAAAGGGCAAAGTCACATCCAGAAAGGGCACGTGATGGGTCCAGGAGAGATGTTTCCACCCTGCTGAATGTCCCGTGGGGGCTGTGGAGCCCCTGAAGGCCTGGCCATGTGGGATTTCCTAAGGTATCTGAGATTGAAGATGTTGTGTTCACTCCTTAAGCACAAATAGACTATGAGATTTTATATGGGATAAGAATCAAAAGGGATTTATATTCTGTATGTTCATTTCTGATAAACAAGACTGCAGTCTATGTTACTTTAATATTACACCTATTGTCTTAGAACAACTCAGCTTTGGGGGCATCTAAGGGTTCAGGCTAATTCTCAGGAGCATTTAGGCTGGGCACCAACTCTGTGAGGTGAGCAGTTTCTTGGATCCCCTCTGCCTCCTCTCTGTGTCTCTCTCTCCCTTATCCTCCTTCTCTCTCCTCTCCCCCCACACACTTTCCAGCCTGCCCCCATCCCATGCAGTGAGTCCCAGGGGCTTGTGCTCCTTGGCAGCTGCTGTTCAGGTATGGTTTGGTTTTCTCAGTGGTGTTGTCACTGCTTTCCCCGGCCCACTCTTTCAGATCATTCTGTCCTTCCTTCCTCCTCTTCTTCTCAGGTCCCCATACCTTCTGGTGACCATCATACAGAGACCAGAACTCTCACCAGGTCACGGCAGCTCCTTCTTTAGCCCCACAGTAGTCTGATTCTTTCGCTCCTACCAATCACTCTTTGAAAAATTTGAGAAGTCTCCAGGAGTGGCCTGGAAGATGTCCTCAAAGTACACCTCAGGTGTACTGGCTGCAATGGTCAACCTGTTCACTGTTTTTTAGCTGTCTCCTACCAGGAATCACAGGGCAAGGCTTATATGCTAACCCGTTTGTCAACCCTCACTCTATGTCCTGAGGCTCTCTTGCAGATAAGAAGATAGTCCCCTCTGGATTCCCTAAAGTCCCATTGGAAACATGACAGTTAATTCTTGGCTGTGGCTGCCCAATCCTGGAGAACTGCCAGAGACTGTGGGCTCTCTGTGCTCACCACAGAGGTCAGGCCTTTACAGCCACTGCTGCAGGAAGAGGACACATTAGCACCAATCTGGACTTGTGAATGCTGACCAAGTGTCCTAGCAGAAGGCTCTGAGGCTGGAGTTCATTCACACAGGCAGAGGGAATGAGAGGGGAAAAAGGGATGGAGCTGACAGAGACATCTGAGCAGGAAAGAGAAAAGGAGTGTGGCACAGAGAAGCAGACGTGTTTGTAACAGGGGCTCTAGGGCTGAGGTCAATGATGCTATTGATGAGAAAAAGTAAGTTCAAGAGATAGAATAGAATTGGGCTCCTGACCCTGCAAATGTAAAGAAACATTTATTGGATGAGGTAAAGGGGGAAAAAGACATCACGAGTTCTAGAGCAGGAATGGGACATAGTACAATGTTGTAAAAACATTAGCCCTACACAAGCCTCAGGAATGCATTCTAAATGGGAAAAACTTTCAGGAGGCCATGAAAATAACTCAAACTTGAAAGGAAGCTGAGCTTGCCTGATAAAAGCAAGTATAGAAGGAAGAGAATAAATCCAAGATAAATTTTTAAAGAACTTTTCCAACTAATCCATCATGAAATAAGCACTGGATACCATCACCTCTTAAGTTTGGGGAACATCCCAAAAAAAGTTTTGAAATCATTATGTTATTAATGGGAGAAAGTCCTACACACTCAATCCTATTGGTCGGCCAGACAGAGGAGCAAACCATTCTCATAGTTGGTAACCTGCCTACAGGGTCAACGTTTCTGTCATTTTCAATATTGCATCAGACATTCTCTATGTTCTGTATTATCTAGAAAAACAAGTTTATTCTTTCTCCAGCTTATCTACAAACAATGAGACTATTGTATTTATATCTTCATTTCTGCTTTACCTATAGGAGTTTGCACCTGTGTGTTCAGGATTATTCAATCAACACAAGCTGGAGCATGGGAAATGTAATATCATTTCATGATACATTTGAGAAGAGTATTTTTCCCCTCAAAAACAGAATAAATGGCATACAAGGACATCACTTTGATATTAAGTTGAAATTATAAATCTGCTGTAATGTGCATATTCAAAGAGAATACATTGTTTTCCTTCATTTCACACCATTCTTCCAATTCACATAATTGCCATATCTTTTGTATGGCAACTTAATAGAATCTTTCAACTCCAAAGCCAGTGGAGATGGTCACATGAAATCTTTAACTGTAAAAATTGCATTTGCCCTAGACAAGCAATCAGTTGAGAACTTGAGCATCAAGAATATTTTCCTGCTAAAATGTTTATGATAATATCTGGACTTCTACAATCAAGCTCCAGAAACCTTCATTCTGTAACTGTGAGTTTCAAAGCAATATGCTACTACCTGAGTATTACGCCACTTTTGATCCCGTCAGGAAGAAAAACAACAACACTTCAGAGCTTATTAGTGGCAGGGACTAGGCTAAGCCCTTTATATGGACTTTTTCATTTATACCTTAACAAGCATTATAGTGAATAATATTTTTTATTCCTCTTTTATGGAAAGTATACTATACCACAGAGTTTAAGTAACTTCTCCAAGATCACTTGACTAGCAAGTTACATATAAATCATTAGCATAAAGTCCTGTGAGAAAGTTATAAGATATCCATTATGGGTGATCCAAGCAAAAGGAAAACAGCAATGCATAAGAAGACATCCCAGCAGTAGTGACATTTGAGCTGAATCCTAACAGTCTGAATTTCTAAGAAAGTTCAATCATAGTTCAAGTTCTTGCATTTAAGATCCTCATATTCCTACCAAAGGAAGAAATACACTTTTCTGACACGCTGGACAGTTTCTTTGGTAAGCCCAGGCACACTTAAAGGAACCCTCCCATGACTCAAGTACTAAAATCTCAATCCCTTGAACAATACTTCTCCCTCCCTCCATCTTTCTCCCTCCCTCCATCTTTCTCTCTCTCTCCATCTTTCTCTCTCTCTCTCTCCATCCTTTCCCCTCTCCCTCTTCTTCCCTCTCCGTTTTCTACCTCTCTCCCTACCTCTTTCTCTCCTCTCTCTCTCCTCCTATCTTTTGTCCACAGAGGCTACCACCAAATTCCTACCCTTCATGATCCCAACCTCTCAAACTCCCCCTGCTTTCTTTCAGCAGGTTTCTTTGGTTCCTAAAATGCCACCTTCCTAGATACACTCCTTGTTCTGCAGCCCCAGGGAAGGAGAAGAGGAAAGAACTTCAAATGAAGGAAGAACATCTGCAAGAGCCTCACAAGCCAAGATAATGAGTTCTGTAAATTTGCCATCCCTTCAACAAGAAGCTTTCCTATCTATTTTTTCTTGTATTGGCTTCTACACAACTCAATAATTACTACACGGTTCCAGAACTCAGAAATTCAGTGACTTTCCAAAAACTGAAGAGATAGAATTGAGCTTAAATAATGTTTCTCCATTACATGTTCAAATGAAAGAACCCTGAAATTTTAAATATGTTTTCATATATTTGCCTTTCCTATAAAGAAAAGGCTTAGTGCTCTTTCCCTAAGGACCTGCCAACATGGGCTGTGTTCTCACCAAAACCATGAAGCAGGTGGCCTGGATCATCATCAAGAAGTACTTCAAGTGTCTGGGCAACAACTTTCACATGAACAAGTGCGTGTGTGAGGAGTTCACCATCATTCCCAGCAAGAAGCTCTGTAGCAAGATAGCGGGCTACGCCACTCACCTGATGAAATGGACCAGAGGGGGCCGGTGAGAGGCATCTCCATCAAGCTGCAGGAGGAAGGGACAGAAAGGAGAGACAGCCGAGGTCTCAGCCCTGGATCAGGAGATCATGGAAGTAGATCCTGACACTCAGGATGCACTAACGCTTAAGGACTCTGTCCATCTGTCCAACTCCAGGACTCTCAGTCTATGATTAGAATGAATTTCTAAACACCATGTGGAACTGTTTGAATCTATCTGCTGTGCTGTAACATTTTAATAAACCTGGGACAACAGCAAAAAATAAAGAAAAAGCTTAGTTAAGTTTTTAATAAAAGAGTAGATACACAAAAAAGATGGACATTTCTCAGCTTTGTTCTAGCATCTCCAGTGTCTCTCACATTAATTATTACTTTTGTTGCTTTAATTAAAGTAAAGTGATCGTTCATGATCCCCACATTTTTTAACTTTCCCAAGATCATATCCAAACTCAAGCCAGTACAATAGCTTTCTGGTCTTACATGTAGTGTCTCTACCTTCAGTGTGCTCACTGCAATACCTCCCAAGTGTCTTCCTGAAAAATTCCAATAGTTGGGTTATTTTCCTGCTCAAACAATTGTGATAGATCCTCTTTGCATTTAGAATAAACTCCTTAGCCTGGCATTAAACAAATTCTGTAATCCAGGCCCAATATGCTTTTTCTGTTTCATACTTTGCTTCATTCTTAAGCCAGCTATGCAATACAGATACCGATTGGAACATACCCAACCTTTCTTGACTGTGTTATTTTAGTCCCCCAACTAACTCCTTTCACCTAGAGTGTAGTTACCAAGTCTGTATTTATCAATCCCACCCCAAAATCCTTTATGGAGGATTCACTATCCTCCATAAAGCTTGCCCTTAAGGTTGGACTTAATTTTTCCAAATGGATTTTGTCCTTATCTTTATGGTGGGCCTTTTGCTCTGAGTCATATTATATTACTTGCACACATGCCTGTAAGTCATACAGAGCTTGAAGGTGTGCCACACACTAAGCCTGAATCTTAGCATGGATTCCAGCAACATATGTTACATGTAACTCTTTCCAGTGTTGAACCTCAAACTTCTCTGTTGGATGTTTTCAGGTTATTGGTGCCAGTTATACTTCTCCAGTCAGTGAGAATAGCACTTTCAAAATAAAACCCATCCATTGTCTTGTTGGCAGGCTGCATATACAGCCCATCTGTGCCAATGCCATTGACAGCTTGAGTAACATCTGTTAGGCACATACATTAATAAGACTCCATGCCCACCTATCCATCAGAATCAGCACAGCAATGAAAGTAATTTAACACACCACATTCTCTTTACAGAGGCCTACTAACAATGAAACCCTGAGATATATTATGCCCTCAGTTAATTCCTTTTGGCTAACTTTGAAACTATGAAACACCCATTCCAAGGGTATCATAAAACTAAACAATCTAAGCTAAATTTGGGGATAGCTAATGATATATTTATTTCACAATGGCCCAAAACAATCATTTAGTTTTACCTTTATGTTCCTCCAAATCTATATACTTTGGCCACCTCCCTGTTTCTTCTCTTCTAAGAACTTCTTCATCTTTTCTCTGTCTCTGAGAAGAGCAACTTAGTCTAAGAAACTGAGATTATTTTGTCCTCCATTTCCCAGAAGAACTCATATGTTCACTTTGGCATTTGTTTATACCAGTCTGGAGAGAGAAAACGTCATTTGGTTAACAAATGATTCTCTAACAGCATCAGCGTTCTTATGAATGAATGGCTAATATTTCAACAAGTAGCATATTGCATCTGCTAATATATGAAATGGAAACCTAAACACTGGTTCAATATCTGTGACTAGGGATCGTGGGATGAGGCCTCATAAATAACATGTCTAACGTGAAAATGGGGAATTTTTGGTAACTAGATTCCTTTTGTGTTGGATAATCTTCATAAAGTAACTCAAGCAGAAATTCAAATAGTGACTTCACAAACTTTAATCACTTTTTAATGTCTCCATTGTTATATAAGCACTTTGCTGCCTGCTTTGTAGATATGAAATTTAATGAAGATACGTTGTAGTAAGCAAAATCTAGAGAGTCACAGAGTGAAAAATAACCCAGATTCAGGACAGACAACTAGCCTCAGTTGAATGAGATAGCCATGTACAAAAGCCGTTCAAAATCAGCTAATATTTGAACACTAGTTAATTGAATGACTGGAAATCATAACTACTTATAAAGGTATAGTCATCTATCTATGATAAACCATTAAAAACCAAAAAATAATATAGCCTACCTTTCAAAGCCCCAATAACTTGACCATTTCCACAAACTCAAAAAACAATCAAACTCATTGAGATAGTATCAAAAGCAAAACTAGATATCATAATATCCTACCAGAAATTAGATTTAAATAAATATTACTAAATACAATTATATTTAGTTATAAAGTTGGGGTAGGATAGAAGAATTCTATTTCTTCCTCAGATGGTAAATAGTAAAGCACGTTTCAGTGTGAAATGTTAATAGAAGACTTGGTCACGGTAGATATCTCACCACAGTGACACAGTTCACTTATCTTAGTCCATTTTGTGCTGCTATAACAGAATACCACAGAATATGAGATTTATAATGAATGTCTTGGCTCACAATTCTGAAGGCTGGGAAGTCCAACACAAGGCAGTAGTTTTATTGTCTGCTAACGGCTCAATCTCCATGAAGTCAACTTGAATGCTATGTCCTCTAGAAGGGAAGAATGTTGCTTCTCCCCCAGCAGAAGAGCAGAAGAGTTCAATGCTTAAGGCCCTTTTCATTACGACATTAATACCGTGGAGGTTGAACCCTCATGGCCCCTCACCATGGCAATGAGCTTTTCATATGATTTCAGAATTTATAAACATTCAAAACATAGCACATGTTTCATCATTCATTGATGATTATTCCAAATGTTCTCTACAGAAGGCTTAAAACTGTAAGTTAACATGAAATCATTATTTAAAAGTAATAACATAATTCATTGTCATAAGACTTAAAAAATGCATCCAAAGAAAGCAACCAGGTTGGGTAGGTTGGATCCATGTAATGCTTAAGAATGTCAATCTAAATAATCTGGAAAGGGAGCTGATATGTAGCAAATGTTAAGCAGCATCTTGTGTAATGCATAAGTTGCGTAAGTGCTATCTCCAGATCACTAATTGCCGATATATTTGAGCTATACCTGCCCACCTAGAGTTCTGCAAATCTACCTACATGTTTAAAAATTGTTTTCATTTCTCCCTTTATTGTCAGCTATATAGTCATAAAAAGATAACGATTCTATGTTATCAGAATGGAAGTCGGTTTTATGGCCTCCCCAGAACCATTATGTTGACAGTACTGAGGAATCACAGCAGGATTTAATGTTTTAGAGGATTTGCCGTGACAGTTGGTATCTTTCATTGTCTCCATCACATCAGTTTAAATAAAGACACAGTTTCCTTGAAGATATTTACCCCTTTTATCTGCTAATTTTTATTTTAATCATTTTTTGTGTTTTTCTTTCTTACCTTTTATAAAAACTCAGAATTACCCTCTGGAAGCTAAAACATATATTGTTACCTTATGCTGTAAAAAAAGCTGGTGCTGTCATGAGTGTAGAGATGCTGTCTCCAAACACAGCTCTAAAACAATCCAAAAGCACTCTGGTTCTGTGTCTTTGTGAAAACTATCAGGGCACTCCTGTATGGTAATTTAATTCTAATGGTTATGCTTCTGATCTCTGTGGACCATGCTGTCCTTTCAGTTAAGAGAACTAAGAATGGAGCAGAATATTGTGTCAAGGAGCATGGACCCTGCAAATCTCCATGGTGTTAGAAAAAGCTAAGAATATAACGTTTTAAAGCACAAATGCACATGGGAGAATGTCTAGTGAGACAAACGCCTTCTGTGCTAAAAGGAAAAAAAATTATGGCCATAACAGAGATATTCTAGTTGTCTTCATTTTTGCTCCCTTATCTGAAAAATAGATGATTAGAATCGGGGGTAAGCAAGTTGCTAGTAGCAGAGCAGACAACGAACCCTAAAGTCTCCCATCTTACTAACTTGTGACACATTTTTAAGATTTCAAATATGGAAACACGAAAGTGGTCAATACATTGGACGTTCACTGTATTTGTTTTCTGCAGCCATTGTAACAAGTTACTACAAATGTGGTGACTTGCAACAGCAGAAATATATTCTCCCCCAATTCTGGAGGTCAGAGGTCAGAATCATGGAGATACAGTCAGCATCTCGGAAGAGCAGTCCTCCCTCCAGAGGCTCTAGGAGAGAATCCAACCTTCCACCTTCTACCTTCAAGGGGTTGCCACATTCGTGGGCTTGTGGCCACATCATTACCATCTTCAAGCTCAACAGCGCCTTTACATCTGTCATATTCATGTCACCTTCTCCACTGCATGTCTGTGGAATCCCACCTGCCTCTTCCTTACACTTCTGGTGGCACTTAGGGTCCACCTGGATAATCCAAGGTCATCTCCCCACCTGAGGATCCTTAACATACATCTGCAAAGATGCTTTTTTTCAAAAAAAACCTAACATTTACAGATTGTAGGTTTTAAGACCTAATATCTTTTGCTAGGGGAGTGGGGAATAATTCTGCCGACCATTAATTACACAAATTAGACATTAAGCACATGCAAAAAACAAAAACATGTCTACTGGATATTGATTTGTCAACTTTGTAATTAGTATTACATGACGAATCTAAAATCATAGGAAATCTATAAAGTGATCTATAAGAAACAGCTATTCTTTTCACATGTCCAACATTCACACTTTCTTTACATGTGGCAGTAAAAGCAAGTTATCTAAAGGAGCCTTTCTGTTTTGCACTGTCCTATAGCAAAAGATGTGATGTTTTAGCCCCCAGCCTTTGTAGGGGCACCATCTTGGCAGCATGAGGCTTGGCATGTATTGATAAGCCTCATCCACAAACTTAAATAGTATATTAGGGTCAGAGTCCCTGCTCTGAGATTATTCTCTTATGCTTTAAGCCAGAATTTAGAAAAGAGAAAAAGAGACCACACATTTTGATTTCTCCTGTGATTGCATTTTCCAAAAGCCTCTATATGACTGATACTTCCACTCCAGTCAGTCAGCACATGAGCACATGACTATGGCAATATTTGCGGGGGGGCGGAGGGGAGGCTAAACAGGGTCTCAGACAGAAAATCTATAAGGTTACTTGAAGTGACATCAATTTTATGCTACCTCTCAATCCTGAAAAAATCCATTCCTAAGTGTTTTTACATGAACTAAAAAGATAAAAGCATATCATTTTTCCGGTAGCTATATGAAATGCTAAAGGTTAGGATTATATTAATTTTAAAAGAACACAGGTTTACTTCTTTGAACATTTATTATCTCTATCTCTGCTACTATGAGCTGTTATTTATTTGCAGATGCTTTTATGCCTACTAGAAAATTTACCTCAAATTAACTTAAGTAAGCCAAAATTAAATAATATTGCAACTACTATTTCTCCATCATCGTTCACCAGAGGAAGTTATAGACAATGACTCATCAGAGTGAAGAGCTATGTTGAACATCTATGTCCCCTGAGTACTTGTACATTGAAATCCTTACCCCCAAGGTCATGGGATTTGGAGATAATACAGGATTTAGAGGAGGGATAAGGCTATGCCAGCTCTACCTTCATAAGGGATTAGTGCCCTTACATAAAAGACCACCAAGAGCTGCCTTGCCTTGCCATCCCCCTGCCACTCAAGGACACAGGCAGAAGGCAACTGCCATAAACCAAGAAGTGAGAGCTTGACCTTGGATGTCCAGCCTCCTGAACTGCAGAACATAAATGTCTATTGTGTATAAACTGGTGTGTCTAAGGCATTCTGTTGTAGCAACCCAAACTGACTAATACACAAAGTGTTTTTCAAACAGCATGTATTCAATCAATAATCATTTAGTAATTATTAATAACAAGTTGCTCAGTACACAGAGACAGAAGCTCAAGGTAAGTTCACCTTCCCCCCTCAAAGCTTACTGAAATCAATTCACATTAGCTTAGATTAGCCATCTAAAGGAATCACTCATGTCTCTTAGGTCAGAAGCAGAAAGAGCAGACCTAGCTATCCAGTAATGGTCTGACAATGGGAAGGACTGCTTAGTGTTTGTTGAAGTCCAGTGTCTTCCTTCATTTTTTTCAGAAGGAAGTTGACACAAATTATTAGGCAGTAGCCTAGAGTCTAGAAAACGATCAATAATTTGTCAGGTTGTTTCTAATACTATTGAAGGGAATTTCCCTGCCTAATTAATAGAAGCAGTTCCATTCTTGTGACGGTTGTGATCACCAAACAGTGACAAATTCTCTAGATCACACTCTTTGTGCTTCTTCAGACCCTCTGTGTCCATCACTCTCTGGTGTTGGTCAGGACCTAATGAGGAAGTACAGGGGGTGGGTTGACCTCAGCGCTCTGATAGGAGGGAAGCTGTAGTTTTATAATCAATTCAAAAGTCACCATTCTGGTTCCAACCTTAGTCAAACAATTGTTGAATCTGACAAATGCACAATCCAGGTTTAGGAACCTACAAAATTGAGAGCCAGACTTTGGGATATGGAAGCATAACAGGGCTAGGCCATCTGTGGATCCCTGTGCAGAAGGCCAGCTGTTGCCCCAGACATCTGTTCATCTCTGGTCTCTGAGGCTGCCATTTACACATCAGATGTGTGTGCAAGGTGTGCCAACTGTGTGTCAGGTAGCCAACCAGGAAGTACAGTAGCAAGGAAAGTTTGCAGGATCCCTGCTGTTGTGAAGCTTAGAGTCCAGGGAGGATGGTAATCCTTATTAAAGCAGTACTAACTTAAACCAAAAGAACTGAATCAGAGTTAGCCACAGAAGTTAGGGTAAAGGTTTAGCAGGTGGAGTAATAGCAGAAAAGAGCCAGGTGCGTACAGAGAGAAGAAAGAAGTCTGCAGCTTACGAAGAGAAGAGGCAGGAACAAGAAAGTGGGAGAGGCAGGTACAGGCCAGGCCATGTCAGGAATCCTCTGCTTTGTTCTGAATTAAAGGGAACACTTTGAAGGGTCTTAATCCTTGTAAATCATTTCAAAATACTGATTGGGACTTGCCATCACTAAATCCTTGCCTGTCCCCTTCCCATCATCCTGGCTCCCTTGTAGATAGATAGAAAATAAAGACAAGAATCTTGTTCTCAGCAAGCAGAAGTCCTCATAAATGCCCATAGATCACAGGACCCATGGATCATATTCTAGCAGTTGAGTTATATTTGTTGAGCAGAATGCAATTTTTTGACTGAATTAGGTGACTTTAAATAGGCTGCCTCTCCCAAGTTGCTGTGGGCCCTCCTGCTCTTTCTCATCTCAAGGATCACCTGTTCCTGCCATTCATTGTACCTGCCTGGCTGCCAGAGCCTTTTGAGTTTGCAATCCATCTTAGTCTGTTTTATGCTGCTATAACAGAATACCACCAACTGGGTAATTTATAATGAACAGAAACTTCTTGGCTCACAGTTCTGGAGGCTGGGAAGCCCATGATGGAGGGCTTCTGACAAAGGCCTCTTCTCTTGCTAACATCTGACCAGGGTCTTCTCACTGAGTCACAACATGACGGAGGGCAGAAGGGCAAGGGAGTGTGTCCATAGGGGAGGGAAGGGGGCCAAACATACTTTTACCAGGAATCTACTCCCAAGGAAAACTAACTCCCTCCAGAGATAATGGCATTAGCCCCGCTAGGCCCCACTAGGCCCCCCTTCCCAGAACCACTGCATTGGGATTAGGTTTCAAACACAGACTTCCCAGGGGAAATGTTCAAACCATGGCATAACCCATAAATATTCAAGTCTCCAGGCTGTTTGAAGTAGTCATCTAATTTTATTGAAAGGAATCAAGCTGAAGAAGAGCACAAGAAGTAAATTACTAACTTCTTGGATCCCAGAATCCTTTGAAATTATAGAGAACATGTTTGATTCAAACCCCCCCCCAAGAAATTATGTGCATATATATATACATAATTCAGAGTAGAACACGTAACTTCTAAACATCATCTAAGAAACCAACTCAGAAATGCCAGGAGCCAGCAACTGAGACTAGCTGCAGATGAACAGGGGAGTGAGGAAGGGCAGGTGGGCTGACCCAACCCGGATGGAGGGTGTGGCCAGGGCCACTAGCCTGTGGTTTTTCTCAATGATGCTGCTTCTTTTAGACACATCCCAATGTTTCCCAGAACTCATTTTGAAAACTCCATAAAAAAAAAAAGAGAACAGTTATACAATTTGTTACCAGTCCTCATAAAGACCGCCAAGAAAGCCTATGTACCCTGGAAATATTTACATGGGCTCTCTAGTCCCAAACAATCAGATTTTATATGCTACTAAAGGATGATGGAAAGGTTTTCCAGTGGAGGAAAGGGCAGCAACAAATCTGGGGTAAACCTATTTTTGCTCTTTTTTGCAATCTGCCTTCTGCCCACATTCAGCCACTGTGCCATTATTGAGTCCTGAACTTTCTCAAAGTCAACGAAATTATTTTTCCCCTACTTCCTCTTATTAACTCTAGCTCTCTCTCTCTCTCTTTTTCCAGAAACACAATTCAAGGAATGTCTGCTGTTTTCCAACAAATTGTATAAATGAATTCGTAGGTGTCACGCTGCTGCTGAAAACGTGTCACATGTTAGCTTTTCTCAAATTCACTGCCGTGGGTACCAGAATTCCCTGTTGAAAACTGCCATCCTGAATCTCCCAACACTTGTGGGCAATTATTTTAAAGGAAATGTATGTAATCATACCTGAATCATAAACTCCATCCCAGTTAAAACTGTCACCCATCTCAGAACATTGAAAGTGGCACACACAAGTGCCTGCACAGTGTGCTCAAGACCGGATGGTTACACGGATGTGAGTGACTCCACACGAAGCAGTCTGAAACTTCACCTCATTATCACATTCCAACGCACAATGTCGACAGCGGATGAGACACTTTGCAAAACATGTCTCTATAGGACACAGCCTCACATCTCAAGCACTTCCAGCGAGAGAAGACAAGCAAAGAAGCCCACCCAACGTCTCCTTCCAAAGGGACACACTTCTCTTTTCTATGACTGTTAGGATTTTCTGTGGGCAGGAAAATACTGAAATGGGCCATCTGTCACTGAAAACTTCACTAGAGAAACACATTCTCAGCAAAATGAGAAATGATTCCAAAGCAGCTTGCCGTGAAGCATTGGAACCAGAAGTACCTTACTGAGAATGCTTTGGTGTTGAGGACAGACAAAAATGTCAGCAGAAACTAAGGTAAGGAAAGAATGATGTGCTGGCTCTAAGATGTAGGATTTAGCATAAATTAATATGGAACATTTGAGATGCCAAGACATGTATTTTGGAAGCAGCATTTGGAGGGGGAATAATTAAGCAGAGATAGCAAAGATCAAGGGCATTATGCACCAAAGAAATGGAGAAAAGAGAACTCATCCAGTGAGGTGCCAGATGACACATGTTTATCTAGGACTTTCGAACCCTTGATCATTGCAATACAAAATAATTTTGGAATTATCCATGCTTCTTGCTAAATACTGCACACAAGACTTGTGCAGACATTTCTCCCTCTTTCAAGGAAATGGTTGTATTTATTTAAACAGTAGAACAATTTTGAAGAAATGTGAAAGACTTAGCAGGAGGAAATAGCTAACGCTGATATGCAGAGTACTGAGGACAGTAAGATTAGAAATCACTGTATTCCAATTTTAGGAAATGAATAATAGTCCTGAAGTTTATTTAAAAAGAAGAAGAATGAGACAGGGGTTTGAAAGAGAAAATATAAAACTGTTCACAGACAGGCATCAGACCCCTATTTTGACAGATGCATTTTGCTTTGCAGAAATGATTAAGAAAATCCCATCATGTGAGTGGCTTGGGCAGCAGGATAAACGGCAGCAATCCCTGAGAAGTCATCCACCTCTTGTCAGAAACACGGCCTGTCAAGCTCGCTTGAGACAGTCACAGATGGTGGCAGGAGCCTGGGAAGTAGAAATGACATGGGCACGTGTAACCCTGGGGGCCCCTGACCCGCCACACGCAGCCCTACTGGGCTCTCTGCCCACCCTCCCCACTGGGCAGCAGAGCTGACACAGGCATGTGTAACCCTGGAGTCCACCGACCCACCCCGCGCAGCCCTACTGGGCTCGCTGCCCACCCCTCCCCACTGGGCAGCAGAGGGGACCTGTGGATCCTCATCCACCCGTTCCAAGACCTGGGCGCGTCACTAATCTCTCTGTCACCCACAGAACACAGACTGACAGGACCTCAGGGCACAGCTCCTCAGTCTCTTCCTCCCCCATTCCGTGACTGGGTGACCGTTTGACTGCTGGGGAAGGAGGAATAAAAATAACCCTATTTCATTAGCACAGAGCAGAGTTCTCCTCTTTTCTGTTTGATCCTTCTCACAAACATGTGGCCACTTCTTTCTATTACAGAGTCATAAAATACTAATAAAATAGTGTGTTGAAAAGTGAGGATGGGCCTAGACAGCCCTTATATATGTTAGATAACAAAACAGATGCTCAGAGATCTCAGAGCCACAGGCACCTGCCAGGGCAGCATCCTGCCTCCCCTTACACAACGTAACTTACAGCCAGAAAGAACCCTGGTGACTTAAAATGATGGGAGAGGATTAACGGCAGAAGGACAAACAGCTCATTTATATTTGCAATTTATACAGAAAGTAGCTGGGATTTCTCTTGGATCCTCCTCAAGGATATCTCCCTTTACTCCCCATGCTTAAGAGAACAACTAAAACTATTCATTTTCAAATAAAAAGTGAGGAGACTTCTTTCCCAAGGTTAAAGGATGAAAAGAAAATGGTACCGTTTGCCACTTAAAAAATGTTCTAAAGGTCAGTAATATATTTTTCAAATACTACCAGAAAGTTTAGCATGAAACTTTAAGTGACCATTAAATCACAGTAGAGGGTTCCATTGCTGACGCTTTGTCTGAGCAGTGCCCAGGTGCAAAGCAGCAGTGGGATGAGAAGAGAAAAACTGATACCACCTCGTTTCACACTGGGACTGGGTAATTTTCAAAACCCACCTTCTCCTTCCTCAGGGACAGTATATGGTGTCTCCAAAAACCTTTTAGTGCTATTTTCAGAAGAAAAAAAATTAAGATGATATTCAATCCAGGAGTTCTTCACTCTATTTTCAAAATTGTTTTGGACAAATACAAGAAATGTTTATTCTCTTAGGTTTTCTGGGGAATGACAAAAATAAAGCTTCTTGAGTTTCTAGTGGCAGT
The DNA here is from genome assembly GCA_963574575.1 of Galagoides demidoff. Classification (NCBI taxonomy): domain Eukaryota; kingdom Metazoa; phylum Chordata; class Mammalia; order Primates; family Galagidae; genus Galagoides; species Galagoides demidoff. The sequence goes on from CAUYQV010054921.1 coordinate 17,579, forward strand.
GTTTTAACTCCCCTGTCATACTGACTCTCGTGACCTCCCCCCATTAACAGTTTGAAACCAGAAGAAAATGCTGTCCACAGAAACCATATTTGATGCTTTGAAATGGCAGCCACAATGCTGGTGTGTGAGGACATAGGTCACCAGTTGTTGAAACACGTTCTTTTCTCATCAGAGCCCAAAAGACATGCAATGGAAGAGGCAGACCCTGCCCAGCAACTGCACAAGCCTCTCTTCTCCCAGTGCCTGTCCCGTGACCCTGGGCGTTAGTCCCTTCATCCGTCAGCAGCCCAGCAGGAAGCAGGTGGCAGTTCCAAATTCCTTTAAAATGAGAAAAGTTTAGGAAAAATCCCACTTGCAAGAGTGAGCTAGGGTATACAGGGTTTCTTCTGTTTTGTTTTTTCCATCCTTGGGCCTCAAGGGAGGAAGGAAGAGAATCACCAGAATCTACAAAGCCAAGGAGACAGGGCACAGATGTGCCAGGGGCCTGGGAGGGGAGGATGATAAATTCCTTTTTTGTTCTCCAGTAACTAGTTTCCTATCACAACTACAACAGATTACCAAAACACCTAGTATCCTAAAACAGAAACTGAGTTAGAAGTTCTGAAGGTTAGAAGTCCAAAGGGGACTCACATCAAGACGCTGGTGGGGTCAGTTCCTTCCAGAGACTAGAGAGAGTCGGTTCTTTGCCACTTAAGAGCTTCTGGAGGCAGCCGCCCCTGGAGACTCCCAGCCGCGTCATTCCAGACAGCTGCCACGTGGGTTAGGACCTCAATGGATGAATTTTAGGGGATGCAATTCAGTCTATGACAATTAGGAGCAGGAGTTCCATGAGGGCATAGAATTGAAATTATATGTGTCGGGACCCCTTCATCCAAACAGCTGGGGAAAATGGAAAGAGGCAATAATAATTTTTAAAATAATCTGTAAAAACCCCCAATAAAATTATCTAAAAACTGGACTTTAATACATCAATGATCCATTTTTCCTTACCTCCCAGTGAACAGAAAGTTGTGAAATTTTTTTAAAGAGTGGCAAAGGTTATCAAAGCCCTCACATCATTGTCAAAGAAAGTACAGTAATCTCTCTGATTTCTTTCCAGGAAGAAGATGTATATAATCATGTCCTCCACCAAAAATTAGTGTTCCAGCTAAAAAAAAGGCATGAAGAGAACAAAATCCAAAATCATATAGAGAAAAAGACTCTGGATAGTGGGAAGAAGCCATTGAGGAACCCAAATGCCATTTAACATGCACCTAGCACGTCCCAGGCATAGAAACACAACAATCCATCCTGAGCACGGATCTCACTTTCTAGTGGGAAACACGATAAGCAACAATAAACAAGCAAGGTCATTACAGATTGCAGTAAATGCTGGGAGGAAAATAAACAAGGTTCTGAGACAGATAGTAACTGAGCGCAGCCGCCTTAGAAAAAGCCAGTCAGAAGCAGCCTCTCTGGAGAAATGACGTTTATGGAGAGAGCTAAAAATGAAGAAGAGCCAGCTGTGCAGAGAGCCAGGGAGGAGACAGTGCAAGTGCTCAGGAGAGAGGGGTCCACCAGGACCAGTCAGGCCGAAAGTGATGGCTGATGGGAAAGGAGCTTTCCTCTTCTGCAGTGGATGTGATGGCAACCATGGAGGATCTTCTGAAATTACATTCCAACGCTATAAATGAGCATGAGAAAAAGTGCTTTTTAGGCCCAAATGTAACAAAAACGTGAATTAGGAATTCATTCCTTGCGGTCTTGACCGCTGAAATAGTCAGCGAGCTTCTGAGTGCAATACAATCTTATTGATTTAGTGTCTCAGTGTCTGAAAGTTTTCTTGAGTAAGAAAATGCTCTATAATTTCCAGAGCCGTGTTTGATAAGCAATCCCAAACCGTATCACAGAGACAGCAAACAATTGCTGCCATGTCTGACAACCTATAATTGTGAGTATAGACTTTTCATTCCATAAAAGTAAAAAGAAAGAAAAGAAACCGGACACTTGTGGAGCCTGCCCGGCCAGGCAGACCAGCCCCCTGTGAGCCAGACCACAGGTACTGGACGAAGAGACTGACTGGACACTGTGGAGCCTGCCCAGCCAGGCAGCCCATCCCCCTGTGAGCTGGACCACAGGTACTGGACAGAGAGACTGCAGTGGTGACCAGCCCTTTCTACAGCAATAGGAAACTATAAGAATTATCACTGTTGACTAAAATATTTTAAAATTTTGTTATGAATTTATAGACCACGAATCCTGATAGTTTGAGAAACACCATTCTAAATACAAACATGATCTTCAACTAATTAGAAAATACCCTCTTCATTTTAATCCTGTCTCATACATACTAATTTGAGTCTCTTCAAGTTATGAGAAATTCTGTTTCATGCCACATCTTTATCACTTGTCAAAGATCAAACAGTGCTAATAAGAAAGGGGCCACAGTCTTGTAAGAAAGGCAGTGTGATATATGATGTCTAAGATGTGTTTTGTCCAAAAATAAAAGGTCAGAGAAAAAAGCCAAAGTCCTTTAAGAAGAGATTGATGAGTGTTGAATCTAAGTATTTCCAAACCAGACACTTTCACGCTTGCAAAGTTATAAAGACGGTGGCTACCTTTGCTGACAGACACAGGAAGGCACTGTTTGAAATTTCCGATGAGCCAGAAAAAAGGATGAAGGGACAAGAAGAGAAAAGCACTTGTCTACTCTCAGATAAAAGTAAACAAGTCAAGCTAGACACAGCACAAGGGGCATATTTGTTGTAAAGATTTTGGGATATCCCAGAGAACCCAGTGAAAGAGATTCATCCGGGATACAGGACTGTATGTGGACCAAAAGGAACAACTATGCACAGGTGTGGGGACTGCTCACTGCACAAAGGCATCTGGCCATGGGATGGAGTATAGAGAGGAGGAATAACTGAAAACCTACTCACTTGCAATCTTTCGCCACGCAGCCTTCACATGAAGCTGCATTCACTTAAATGAGTGGCTCTCACAGTGGGTGATTCTGCACACAGGGCACATCTGAAAATATCTGAACACATTATTGATTGTCACGAAACGAGATGGGTGGTACTGGCATCTGGGGACTAGAGGCAGGAATGCTACTGCCATATCCTACATTCGACAGCCTTCCACAGCGAAGAATAGTCTGTCCCAAAGGTCCGTAGTTCTGTGGTTGAGAATCTCCAGACTAGGGGAGATGATATTTTCTAATTCAGACCAAGAGGCAGCCCAGCAGACAAACAATGGACTCACAGGGAAAGAGCTCCCACAGCGGGAAAAACTGACTCTACTCCACACAGAGAGCTTTATGGAGACAGGGATTCTAATCCCAGTGTCTGCTGTCTCAGACCTGTCCCCGCCCCCCCTCTTTCTGTCTGTCTGTCTGTCTCCCTCTTTCCACCTCTTTTTCTCTCTCATTCTCTCTTTGTCTATCTGTTTTCCTCCCTTTCTGCCTCTGTTGTCTTTTCACTGAAATACCCAGAAATAGGCAGAAGCCCATCCCTAACCTGATATGGTAGAGACACGTTTTACACAGTGGGTCCCACTGGGAGAAGCAGAATGAGCTTACAAGAGCCTCTTGAGCTGGGCAAAGGACCCCATGTGTGCCCAGATGACACCCTTCCCTCTCCATCTATGAAAAAGTTATCAGCCCTGGTTTTGTGCTCCTTGGTGTGCCAGGAAAAGAGAAACAGAACCTGGTCCCTGCACATTAGACATGGGGCTATTCAAGGCGACAATGACATGTAACCAGTCTGACGTGTCATGGGACCACTGAGGCTCTCCTTGGCACGGTTTGAATAGAGAATAAATAAGCAGAGGAAAGAGAGAAAAAGAACAAGCTGGAACTGAAAAAGCTCTGCAACAACCAATTGTTTCCACTGAAAAGATAAAGACAGTTACATTGGGTGTAGAGCAGTATCATTTTTTCATTTTGTTGAGTTTTGAACATAGAACTAGATTAAACATAAGAATCAAGCATCATACAACAGAAAGCACTGCAACGTATCGACTCCTCATGTGTATGTTTCAACGGCTTTGGAGTTTTAAAGAAACACATACTGAGAAAAACATGAGAAGGAAACGTACTGTAAGTGAGGAAATGCATGAGGACAAGTCCTCAGGGCTGGTTTCAGTCACGCCAGAGGGAAGGCGTCTGACAGCCCCTCGGCATTGCTGGAATTTCTTTATAATCTGCTTCAAGTAAAAGTTTTGCTTTATGTTTATATATAAATGAGAATTGGCCATTTTTAAATCAATAAATCTCCTTATTCTGTTAAGGACATATTGTAATAGAACATTAAATTCTATGTTTGAAATTGTGCCTACTCATGCCAGTCCCTTAAGCACTATCAGGTAATTGCAGCTTTAAGAATTGTAAGTTTAAAGTCTGAAAACAAAACTCTCCTGCCCTAAGTGGCCAGGTGGTGTGCCAGGCTGGGTTCCCCAGAAAGACACCTCTGAGCCTGTGGACAAAGGATGTCTAGCAAGGATAGGAAGGGGGAGGGACGGAACATAAGTCAAACTGGGAGCAGGCCCAGAGCAGCCAGGCTTACCTACCCAGGGAGCACAGGCCCTGTGTCGCCAGCAGGGGCGTTTGGAGCCAGCTTGCATTCCTGTGTCCTGCTCCTCAGCCCAGGCCCAGGGCACCTGGGAGGATGAAGTGGCTGGGGGGGGGGGGGGGCAGGAAGTTCTCTGTAGCTGCAGCAACCCCACAGGACGCTGAGAGCAAGAGACTGCCAGGGTGCCCCCCTCTTCCCTGAAGGGATCCGGGTGGCATGTCACAGCCCCCACCACACCTGTTGACCCTTACGACGTACTAGCATGCAACCCTGATCCCTTAAAATACTGAAATAGTTGAAGGGAATAATACTGGTACCTCATAGCTACGCATTTGTTCACTAAGCGTTGACTATGTGCTGGGAGCTGTGTAAGGCACACCTGCCCAGGAAGGAGCCTGTTCAGTGGCCACCTGTCTACCACCCCACTGCCTTCCTTAGTCCTGGTCGCTATCCCAGAAAACCATGAACCAGACAGCTTGAACAACAACCATTTATTTCTCACTGTGCAGGAGTCTAAGACGTCCAAGATCAGGGTGCCAGCAGAACTGGGCCTGGCTTGTAGACAGTCACCTCCTCTGTGTAGCGAAGAAGACAGCAGCAAACTCTCCAGTCCCTTCCTATAAGGACATTGTCCCCATTCACAGAGACACCATCCTCCTGACTCAATCACCTGCCAAAGGCCCCACTCCCTCACACAGCCCCATTGCATGTTAGGATTTCAATATATGCAAGTCAGGGGGACACAAACTCAGTTATTAGCCCATAACACCCACCCACCCACCCACCCTACCCACACCCAAAGAAATGCAAGTGCTTCATGCTTAAAATGCTCTGATGGCAAGGATAATTTAAACTCAGTCAAGACTAAAATATCTAGTTACGAAATTTAAAACTGAATTAGAGTCAGGAGAAGAAGTGAAGGGGGAATGGAGAAGATGTTATTGCTTTATAGGAAAAGGCAGTAGAATAAGGTGGCTAGAGCAAGCACAGCCTGGTGATTGCTCCAAATTTCCACTGGCTCACAGACAAGCAGCACCATCTGCGCATCCCTTAACTTGGGCCTTTTGTTAGACAATGAACACCTTTACCTGACCCTTAGCAGGGTTATGGAAGGTCTGTGGCAGAGCCAGGAATTGGTCCTACACAGTTACGCAGCCAGTGGTGACCTCAGCACCATCTTCAGCCTCATCAGCAGCTTCCTCAGCACAATTCCCAGAGCACTGTCACCATGCACCATATGACAGCAGTGGCTCTCCTGTGCTAACTTCATCGCCAGTATGCATCAGTTACAGATGGGTCCAGTGATGGTGTGCCCAGATTCCAGAGCTGTGCTTCTGCTCCATGAAAGATTCTCTGCATTTCCAACATAACCTGAAATTTACTCTTATCGAAAATGGACTGAGGCATAAGCCATGTTCCACACTGAGCTGTGAACAGAAAATAAAGGAAACAGGACAAAATCCACCTACCCTTGCAGAGGGGTCCAGTGCAGAAAGACAGGGGCCACTGTGGATGGGATAGTGGTGTCCTCCGTTAAGGCGTCTGCCAGTGTGGGCTTCACAAAGGATGTGCAGAAGGAGGCAAGCCCTTCTCTGAAACTGGTTGAGAAATACACTTGCTTAAAATATCAACTTTGAGAAACTTCAGCTGCTTGGAAGTTTCTGTCAACTACATTAAGTGCCTTGAAAATAGAAAGTCTCGAGCCAGCACAGAGCAGAGACTCAGGAGACAGAAGGTGCCATTCCTCACGAGACCCCTCAGTCGAGGCATCAAGACTGCGTGTGAGAATGCGGATGTGACTGTTACTCTAAACTCACTTCTAATGGCACAATTTCAATAATCTTGCATGTGTTTTCTATCTCTACAATATGTCAATTCTTAAAACCTTCCCAGTGTTGGCACAAAGCAGTGTCTGAGCTGAGGGTTAAGGCTCTGTGCATCCCAGTGAGGAGTCAGGGAAGAACCCGCCTGGTGTCCGGTACGTTTGAAATGTTCTGTCTCACTTGTCCTCCCATTCACCACATCAGGGAGACCTCAGAATCTCTTCCTACAAGAAAATAAGGTCGTGTGAGGGACACTGGCTGTGGTGAGCGTGGCGTCTCCCGTGGCTGCCTGACTCAAAGCTGTTCTCTTCTGATCCTTCCCACTTCCTTCGCTGCTGTCTCCCACTGAGAAAGCTAGCTCATTGTGAGTTCTGGTTCCATTCAGTGAAACTTCTGTTTATGTGGGTCTTGAAGAGCAGAGTTGACCATCTGACCCAGCTCTCCCTCTGCGTGGCTCAGCCACACTGATAAACGTCCTGCCTCTGCCTCTCATGGCTCCTGGGAGGCTCTTCAAGTGGGACTCAGCAGCCCTGCAGGACTGAGGCTGGTTATCCACACAATAAATTATATTTTAGTTTCAAACACATAATTCATTCCTATGTGATAAAACCACAATTTCCAAGTAAATGTTGAATTGCTCCTTGAACTGATTCCCAAGTTCCCATCTGAGAAACAAAATAGTTAATATAACAAGAGACTTAGAAAAACACCCAGGAGAATTCACCTGTTTAAAAAAAAAATGGTACTCAAAAGAATTTAACAGTTTTACACCCCAATTCCGCCATAGAGGTAAATGTTAATAATGTGAAAAAATCAGGTGTGAGTGTGACTTTTTGGTGTCACGGTGCTCAGCATGAACTATCATGTAAAAGGGACATAACTCTTGAGCCAGATTTCTTCATATGTTGCTCTGCTGTGGAGAGGCATGTAAGTTTAGAAGAACTTTAAAGTAAAATTTCCATTACAAAAGTCCAGGTTTTGAGACGGTTCAGATCCCAGTCTTTGGGGACACTTGGCCCATTAAGCATTTCAATCATGCTCAATAGTTCCTTGCATTGTCTTTTACTCAGTACATCATTTTTTTCCCTCTAATTATATTGATTTTAGCAAATTGCTGTGTCTATCTAAGCTGATTTTCAAATATGACAGCAAAAGCTTTCAATGGAAGAGAATAGACAAATGCATTGTGCACCCCAAGATGCATCGTTCTCTTAGACTTTCTGGGAGAATAACAGGCGTTCTAAGGAAAGTGAAAACTGTCTGATGAAATGATGGGATTCTGAAAAATAAACAGCCACTTCAATTCTAGGCAATCACAGTTATACCTCTTAAGTGTTCATTATTTTTCTTGCCTGAAAACTAGGTACAAATCAAGGGTGGAATCTATATTTACAATTTCAAGTTTATGCCTCAGAGGGTGATCAGGAGACAAATCAAAAACTAACTGATGATTTAAAAATCAAACTACTGAGAACTTTCATCATCCACACAGAAGAGCAGCCACCAAAAATCCCTGCTCTCCTCTCAAAAGCACAATGTGCTTCTGTATGTGTGCACGGCCACCCGTGGAGATCTCTGCAGCCTCCAATACTTAACTCTGGACCAACTCCAGCTCTCAGTCATGGGAAACAGATCTGTCTGTCCTGCAGTCAGTGTCACACGGCCATTCCTAGTCATCCATTCTTGCATGTATACATTCCTTTATTTTTAAATAATTAACAAATTTTGAGCATCACATCTTTGCCAGGGACTGGGCTAAGAGCATGATGAGAGAGCCAATTGCGTACACACATTTTCACCAGTCTCCTGAACTGAGTACACATGGCCCCCACTACCATTCCATCCACAATACCCCTGTTTCTTCAGCCACAGAGACAAGACACAAGGCAAGCTGGCTCGTCCTCTGTGCCACATCCCAGTAGTCACCAGAGGCCCAGCTGCCGCCTCCCCAGGCTCTGACTCCCCTCTGCCTTTCACTGCCTTAATGTCGTGGTTCTCTCTAGTTTTCTATTTCTTCTCTTCTTCCTCCACTGACTTCATGTTGGAGGGAATATTGCAAAATGGAGAAATTATCATAAAGTCTGGGTTACAAACGCTCCCTGCCTCTCCTACTTGCACACAATTCCAGGTAATGTCTTTGATTCTCTGCCTCCATGTTGAATTAAAAGTGAACCATTTTATCCTTCATGGGAGGAGGACACAAAAATTCCAACATTCCCTGGAATAAGCCTTACTTGACCAGCTCGGAACAGCCCAAGGCAGGTGGTGCCCTGCAGTCACCAGACAGCTTACCCCTGAGTCATCTCTGCCAGGGTTGGGGGCAGCATGACAAGGTGAGCACATCTGCAGGCCAGAAACTCACTCTCTAAACCCACAGTCAGCCCGCCTTCCTTCAAGAGTGGAGGAACCCAGCAACGTTCTAGTCCCAATTCCTGAGAATTGTAATCAATCTTTGAAAAAGTGTTTGAGTAATCTTACAAGATCATCCCTACTGTTTTATCAGGAGTTTTATCTTATACGATGCATAATTTCAATTCTTAATCTTAAACCTCCAAATGGTTTCAACAACTGCTAGTTTGGAATGTCACACCAGAATCCACACCAATTAATGTGGATGTGCCCCCAGTTCTACCCCCGTGTAAAGACCCAAGGAGATGGCCATATATACCTAAGAACTACTAGAAGCACTTCAGGATCAGGTTAATTTTAAAAACCTTCCAGTTTTACATCCTTACAGCCCAGTTCTACTTGAACTGGGTACCTGACACTTCCTCTCAGAGGACAGTGAGGTGCGTGTCAGACAGAATGGGTCAGGTTATGTGATCCAGCAACACATCATTCCAAACCTCCTGTGGGTTCAGGTTACAGAGGTTTAGGTTTTGCTCCATCTTGGGCAGGGGTAGGTGCTAGGTGGGGGTGGTGCACTTCTTCTCCTGGTCCTCATTCCTGGGCCCAGGCACTGAAGCACCTGCTTTCTGGAGCAGCACTGGTGCCGAGTCAGAAGAAAGTGAGGAGGTTGCTTCATCTCACAGCCAGTGTCAGCCCCAGGGCCATCCCCCTACTCCACAAGTGGGTGTGCAGAGGAGAGGGGCACGGTGCTGCCAAGAGCCAGGGAGGAGAGCCAGAAGGTGCAGCTGCCACCACCATGGCCCCCACACTGCTGCTGAGTGCTAACCTGCATGGTACCCTGACTCCTGGGTCAGTGCCAGGGCCCACCTGTCTACCTGGACATCAGCCTCTTTAGGCCTCTCCCACTTAGCTAAGCAGGACCTGCCAACCTGAAAATATCGCCAAATTCCTGCAGCTTGGCCCAGCCTCCCCAATCACCTGTGACCTCCTACTTTGTCCATGACAATGTCCAGTTTCCAGAGTGCCACTCGGCCAAGGTAGGTTAGCATGTAGGACTCCAGACACTGAAAGGAGAGCTGATGAGGCTGAATCCTACTCTACCACCCACAGCTGTAGTAGACTCAACCCCTGGCCTCGGTTTCCTCATCTATGAAGTGACATTGACAATGACACCTCAGTGATTAAACTGTTACTGTGCTGTGTTAAGGAATAAACGAATAGATATACCTATGCCCTCACCACCCTGGCTTATAGTAAGCATTATATAAGCAAGTGCTATATTATTGTCACTGTTACCAGGTTAGCCCACAACATTATTTATGGGTTTGAGTAAAACTGAATTAAGCCTCAGAAGCTTGTTTCTGAAATCCATACTTCAGCGATGAAAAGAAAGATAAACCTCTTCTGTTCAGCTCTCCTAAAAATTAGATACAAGCCTACGATGTCAACACAAATATTCAGGTACCCACTATATGCCAAACATGTGCTTTTATAATAAAGATCTCTAGAGGTGCTTCATTGTATACAAATGTGTCTATTTTTCCATAGTATGTTCAAAAGTTCTAACCTTCAATTATTACAAGGTAAGATGCATTCAGACAACATAACAGAATCCTACTCATTTCTATTCAAACATAACATGCAGAATCAGTTCCAAAATGCATGGTGGCAGAATTTGAGAATAAACAAAGAACTGTGTAACAAAATATTCTTATGGCCTAAAAGAACACGTAAACCAGGAAGTGCCTGTGGCTTAAAGAAGTAAGGCACCGGCCCCATATGTCAGAGGTGGTGGGTTCAAACCCAGCCCTGGCCAAAAACTGCAAAAAAAAAAAAAAATCATGTAAACCAACCAAATGTGTTCTTTATATAAATTGTTAGCTATTACATATAATCTGTACAAAAAAATGTTTTTAGATTATAGAGGTGATTATACAGTGATGAATATTCCAAACAAAGTTAAGACACTGATGGTATCTTATATATTCCTAAGAATTACAAACACCAACAATATCCTCCACTCTGCTGAGCCTCCCTTTAAACTCCAGTGGAAAGTTCAGCTACAAGACTCTGGTGGGCCTGCCTTCAGGAGGAAGGCTTCACAGACTGCAGCCCCTTCCCCTCAGGATTTCTACTGATGTCTTGAATCAGACAGTGGAAGGAATGAGACTGAGCATAGGGTGGATCATTGTACAGAACTGCCTTTAGACGAACCGTGAACAAGAACCTTCCTAACGACTGAGACTGAGCAGAAAAGCCACAGAACCAATAGAAGTTTTCATCAGGGCAGGCATTTACCATTGGTAACAAAAAGCTTGGTTTTAAAAAAGAAACAAACAAAAACAGAAAAAAAAAAACTTTGCTAATAAAATTTTACACACTTTGGAATTATGCCTACTTGTGCTTTTATTTACAAAGGCACCTATTAAAGATGTTCAGAATGTTAAAAGATTTTTTTCCTGAAAAATGGAGACTTTACAGCCTTTGTATTAACCTGGATGGAAGTGGAACACATTATTCTTAGTAAAGCATCACAAGAATACAGAAGTATGAATCCTATGCATTCAATTTTGATATGAGAACAATTGATGACAATTAATGACACAGTGCAGGTGAGGGAAGGGGAGAGCAAAGAGAGAAAGAAGGAGGGAGCGATAGGGGAAAGGAAGAGCAGAGAGAGGGAAGGAGGCAGGGAGTGGGGTCTTGCTGTGTGCCACACATTTTGGGGGCAAGACATGATTGTAAGAGGGACTTTACCTAACAAATGCAATCAGTGTAACCTGGTTTCCTGTACCCTCAATGAATCCCCAACAATAAAAAAAAAAAGAATAAATTCAAGATAGCACTAAAATAAAATGTAGTTATATATAAGGAATAAGTTCCAGTGTTTAATAGCACAGTAGGGTGACTATAATTAATAATGATTCATTGTATATTTCAAAATTGCTAGATAAGA